>VMDO01030579.1:0-21146 GCA_007922755.1 Pedetes capensis | reverse complement strand
AGGACCTCACACATACTTTGCAAGTGCTCTACCCCTGGGAAGCACCCCAGCCCACTTAAAAAAAATTTTTTTTTATCTTGAGACAGGGTCTCGCTAAATTATATAGGTTGCCTCTGGCTTCTGTCTCCTGAGTTGCTGGGATTACAGGTGTGTGCCATGGTGCCTAGTGCCACTGGACATTTCACCACATATTTTCCAGCGCATCCTCTTGGGGACTGAGAAAAATAAGTCATTGTCTTCCCCAGTGCAGGATCTCCAGCAGAGTAGCTGGAGAGTGAGGGCTTTTCTGACATAGCCCCCACCCCCTCACGCTGTGTGACCTTGAACATGACAATACAGATGATAGTTACTCGCTTCGCTAATGCCACTATTTTTATTTTGTGGAATCTTATGAACACAAACAGCAGGAGAATCTTTTACTAATGTACTACATTTTCCTGTTTAAGTGGAGGACTCCGCAGTTTCCACCCATCTCCCAGCTTAATGAATTTAGCATCTCCATCAGTCAATGAACAAGTGCAGTAGCTTTGCTTTCAGCTCAGCTGGTTTGAAGCTCTAGGCAGAGAGGCAAGCACAGAAGACGTTCTCACTAGAAACTTCCTGCTAGTTGCTTCCTTAAAGATGGACCTCAGTTCCAGTGGTTCCTCTGCTTATTGGTTGTGGGACCTGGGGCACTTGCCTGTCCAGCCCTGACCCTTACCTTCCTCAGGGAGGACTTGATGGTATGGTAGATGTGAACCTCTCACAAGGGGCTCGATAAATGGTTGGTTATGATGATGACTGTGAATGAGATCATGTGTGAAACACGTAGACCTGCCTTGCCCAAAGTAAGGGGTTGATTCATGGCAGCCATTTGTGACAATCATATTCATAAGCATAATAAAAATGCACACAAAGGCCTTGGCAGGCACAGCATAGCTTCTCGGTAAAGAGTCTTAAAAATCCAGGGATATTCTGATTATAAACTGCTCGACCGAGTGCCTGGTGCCTGCTAAGTATGAATACTGTTGTCAGTAGTGTTAATGCCGACAAGCATGGAATGAACTCCTGTGTAAAGCACGAGGCCCGGGGCCAGGCACATGCCAGATACTTTGTGCTGGACTCTTTCCGTCTCTCTACAGAGCCTGGGACACAGACAGCACCTCTTTGAGAAGCTCTCACAGTGGCCTCGCTTCTCCCATCCCAAGGCCATCCTCACGTGGACATAGTGCTGGAAGTCGCTGTCCTCAACCTCGAACTGTGTGTCCCTTCCTCCAAATCCCCATCCTGAGACTCTGGTACCCTGAATGGTCACCTAGAATCTGGTCTGGGCGAGGGGGTCTCTGCCCACTGACTTCCTCTCCCTCATTCCCAATTCCCAGCTCAGAGTGAATCCTTGGTCTCCCTAGCAGCTCCCAGGTGTTGGGACCACCTTGACATGAACTATGAGGACCTGCAGGTTTGTGCTCAGACTTCCATCCATCTTCCCAGGAGGCCAGGGGGGCTCCTTGTCAGACCCTATCTTGTCCCTCCTCAGGCACACATATCAACGCACACATACACCTGCTACATACACATCCGATCATGTGCACAAGAATTCAAGCATGCCGCACAGCCAGGTCCTTACCCAGACGTGCTCACCCTCACGCAGGACCTCACCCAGGTGTGCACACACATGCCTGTGCACACACGTACATCTAGGCACACACTCAGGTGCATGCACACACATATCCTCATGTCCAGACCCTCCCCCAGCCCCACAGAACCCTAGGCACACATACGAACCCCCTCACAGAGTTCCTCACCAAGGGACTCCAGTGCCAGCCTCCCCTCCACCTACTCTTGCACACTTGAAGCTCCAGGTTCCTGCGCACAAATCTAACCCCCTGCCTTATCTTTCTTCCCACATTGCGGGTGTTCACACCCCTTCTGCCGTTGCTGATAGACACACATATGAACACCTCTTGGATCCAGGAGCCTGTGCCCTCCCCAAGCACGGGCACATAAAGGTGTGCCCCCACGCATCTGTATGAACTCCCTCACTTACCCCAAGCCCACATACCACAGCACATCCTAATGGAGATCCTGGGTTCATGTGCACCCTCCCACCCCCCATAAATGCACAGACAGCTTGTCCACGAGGGGCCCAGCCCCTCACTTGGGGGCCCTCTGAGAGCACGCTTACAAAAACATTCTTGCCTGTGATGGAGTGCTTCCTCTGGGCCTCCACGGCTTGTAACAGATTAAAGGCGAACAGGCATTTGTCACGGGGAAGTGTACCCAGTTGTGCGGGAAAATGGACTTTTCGATGAGCGCGAGAGCTTGAACCTGTCACAGAGGGGAGAGTCTGTGTTATTGCAGCTTGCTGGGACGCTGTGGCGGTCTCTGGCTTATCGGCTGTGGCAGGCATCACCTCCGACTGAAAGGATCCCATTACCGTAAGTAATGGCTTAATCACAGCCGGTTTGTAATGGAGATGACCTCTCCAGTCCAGCTGGCCTCCTCCGATGGATTGTACCTCTCCGCACCATGACTAACAGCACTCAGCTCTGTTTTCCTCTCCTAAGAAAGGGCCATGGGGCCAGCTGGGACATGGATCAGACAGTGTGGGGGAGGTGACAGCAATGGGGAGCAAGGGCAAGGGCAGGGAGAGGAGGAAGGGCGTGGACACTGCCCTTTGCAACCCTCTCTGGTAGATGGGGAAACTGAGGTTGGAGAGGCCAGGAAGCCACACACTGCCCTGTCTTGATGCCGTGCTTTTGCACAGGGCCTTGCATTTTAAAGTGGAATCATAATGACAGCCAGCCATTGAAAACCCTATGAATAGCTGAGAAGCACTAACAATACTAATTTGCCTGTTGTTTGTAGGGTCGCTATGAGTCAGACACTGATTAGAGGGCACCTAATAACAACAACAACGATGATGATGACAGCAAGAGCTTCTGTCTGATGGGTGCCAGGAAAAGTGTCCCCATTTTCCAAGCTTCCTCTTGCTCCTGTCCTAGGAGATAAATTATTATTGTCCCTACTTTGTAGCTGATGGAACTGGAGCTCAGAAAGAGTCAATGACTAGCCCAAGGTCACTCAGGAGGCAAATGACAGAACTGGATCTGGACGTCTGGGCCAGGAGCCTCTGAAGCTAGCGTCTGTGGCCATTATGTTGGGAGAGGTTCCCATCAGGCTTTGGATAGCCTGGGAACCTCAAATATCTTCTCCCCATGCTCCTTCCTAAGCAGGCTGATGCCAAGCCCGTCTTGGCAGTGTGTCCCTGTGCAGGGAAGCTTCCATTTTCTGCCTGGAAGCTGTGCATGAGCCACACATTTAAGCATCCATCCTAAGCTGGGCACTGTAGGGGCTGAAGGTTACTTTAGTCTTAGCTCAAGGTCAGGGGTTTCTTGGCGAGGACGGGAGACCTGTCTCTGCTGACCCTCAGACCATGTGTCTCTGTGGTTGACTGGGGGATCCTGGGCTCCAAGTTAATGGCACTGTCCCCTTGCCTCCACACTGGCCTGATCTAGTCACTGGGTAGTTGCCTAGGAGGCCCCAACACAGGACATCTGGGGCCTTATTTACTTACTTACTTACTTACTTACTTACTTACTTACTTATTTATTTATGTATCTAGTGGTACTGAGGAATTGAACCCAGGGCCTCACGCATGCTTTTGCAAGCTCCCTACCACTGAGCCTTATCCCCAGCCTACTTTTTACTTTTATGCTGAGACTGGTTTTCACTAAGTTACATAGGCTGCCTCTGGCCTCCCACATTGCTAGGATTATAGGCGAGTGCCATTATGCCTGGCTCATTGGGGGTTTTAAGAGGGGAATTCACAGACTCTTTTCTTTCTGTGCTTTGGCTCCTTTCTTCAGCCTCAATTTAGCCCTTAGAGAGGAGGTTGAAGCTTAGAAAGTTTGGGGGTTGAGCTTAGCTCTGCCTCCAGCCAGCAGGATGACCTCAGAGGCACTCTCACTTCCCTGAGCCCCACTTCCCTCACCTTCACACTACCCAACCCTACCTCATCGAGGTGTGAGGTTACAGTGGCATCATGCATGTGGTGGCTGCCACTAGGTTGGCAGTAGGAGGTGAAAACACTCTTAGCAGAACTTCCTGGAGAGAGGCCAGCCACTGGTGGAGTTGGGTCCCAGAAGCGTGTGTCTGTGAACTCTTGACTCCAGAACAGAGGATGGTAATCATGATGATGAGTAACAATTGTCACCTGGTTGTAACAGGCACTGGTGCTATTTAGTTCTTCTTGAACTCTAGTCTATAAAGGACATTATTATTTCCATCTTATAGATGAGTTAGCCTGCAGCTGTCTCACTGTGGTGTCTGATCCTGTCAGATCTTGGAAGCTAAGCAGGGTGGGGCCTGGTTAGTACCTGGATGGGAGACCACCTGGGAACACCAGAAGCTGTAGGCTTGGGAGAGGACCTGGCAACCCCCTCCCAAAAATCATTCTACCATTGAAAACCCTATGAACAGCAAAGAAGCACTGACAATAGTGTTTCCCCTGTTTTACAGAGGGTTGCTATGAGTCGGACACCAACTTGACGGCACCTAACAACAACAAATAGATGAATCAAATGAGGTCAAGGATCTTGCTGATGTCACAGAGCTAGAAAGTAGAGCTTCCAGACACAAACCCAAGCTGGCTGGCTGGTAGTGTGTGCCGTAACTACTCCACTTGTCTGTGTTCAGGATTCCTGGGGAAAACCCAAAGTCCTTTCTCTGTGCCTTCGGGGCACAGTGTGACCACTGGTCCCTTGGAGCACTCATGTGTATGACATTCCAGTTCAGGGCAGGGGAGGGGACTGGGGCCAGCTGGAGGGACAAGCACGGAACCAGAGTTCAGGAAGATGTTGGGCCACAGAGAAGAGGGGACACTGGTGGGAGGCCCTGACTGTGAAGACCTAGCCGAGGGGGACAGCAGAGTGAGCTGGGGTGGGAAGTTCCAGAAAAGGCATCTGTACTTGGGGTCTGCAGGGGACGCTTGGTTTTGCAGACTGGCTTCTGTAAGGCTTCCCTCGACCAGGCTACTGCCAGTGATAGGAGAGAGGGAAGCCACTGCCGAGGTTCATTTACTTAGCAACGTCCATTCTGGGAACATTTATTAAGTGCCTGTTATGCATCAGATACTGGGCCAATCAGCCATTGAGTTTGCCTTACTTGGCAACATTTGTTCAACAGGTATTTATTAAGTGCCCACTATGTATTGGACCAGCCTGCAGCCATAACCCTGTGGCATCTGATCCTGTCAGATCTCAGAAGCTAAGCAGGGTTGGGCCTGGTTAGTACTTGGATGGGAGACTGCCTGGGAACAACAGGTGCTGTAGGCTTGGGAGAAGGACCCGGCAACCCACTCCTAAAAAGCAATCTGCCATTGAAAAGTCTATGGACAGCAGAGAAGCACTGATGATAGTGTTTCACCTGTTGTACACAGGGTTGCTATGAGTCAGATACTGACTCAATGGCACCTAACAACAACAACAACAACAACAACAACAACAACATGTATGAGACCATAGGAGAAGGATGTGGCAATCCACTCCTGAGGCAATCCTGAAACAATCAGCCATTGCAAACGCTATGAGAGTTACCATGAATCGGACACAACTTGATGGCACCTAACAACAAAAACAACAGTGTATGGGACCAGGTGCTAGGGATTTGGTGATGAGCAAGACAGACATGATTCATTCCTACCTTGCAGTGAGACCAGGAGATACAAAGGAATCCCAGCTCAGCATCCTGGGAAACATTCACTGAAAGTGTAGTCTGTGCCCAGGACTGGCATGCCACCTCATGGGATCCTCAGGACATCTCCATGAGGAAGAGCCATAGCGATGTCCATTTTTGCCAGTGAGGAAGCTGAGGTCCAGAGAGTTTAAGTGATTTGCCAGGACTTGCACAGCCAGGCAGTGATGGAGATGAGCCTGAGTCCAGATCTTTGAAAAGCCTGTGCTTTGACAAATGAGGCTCCGCTGGCTCATCTACTGGCAGTGCCCCTGCAGATCCGGGGCCATGCTGGGATGTGGGGTCAGGGAGGGGGACTCAGCCCTGCCCTTTCCACCTGGAGGGCTGCTTTCGTACTTCTTTCCCTCCCGCTCCACACCCTCCCAGCTCCTCCAGCCCCCAGTGTCTGAGCCTAGCTTTCTCTGCAGTTGGGGAGAGCTTATTCTCATGCTAATTGCAAAACTAATTGTTCTTATTGCAAAATCCATTATATAGTATATTTATATTGCAGATAATGAGCTGTTTGGATTAAATAGCTCACTAAAAGTCAATAAAAAGAAATTTGCTTCTCTGTTCCTCCCCTCATTTTTCACCGGCACCGTTAACACAGCATCGTTCTCCCTGAAGGCTGGAATTCATTAAAGTGCCTGGAGCTGGAAGGGGGTGTCTCTGTGTGCTTTCCCTCTTCTCTTTGAAAAGGGATTCAGGGAAGAAGGTGGAGGAGAAGGTTGGAAGACTAGAAGGAGGTTCTTTCCCCTAGCTTTAGTGACGCAGGGATGACTAACTGAGAAAAGTGCATCTTAATTCTAGCAGAATTGAAGAGCAGATTTCTCTAGAACAGAATGAGAGCACTGTGGGGTGGAGCGCACTCTGGGGGGATGTGGGGACTGAGGAGTGAGCTGACGCCCACTGCCACATTCAAGCAGGGAGGGAGGGACCCAGAGGCCTCAGCCATGTGCTCTGTGGTCCCAAAGGGGTCAGGTGAGAATGAAGGCAGCTCTTAGGGTCTGGGCTTGGAGAAGGAAGGACGCAGGGAGGAGACAGCCCGAGGTCATATTGTGGGACAAGTGGGTGTCAAGGATCTGGATTTCCAGGTTGTGGACTTTTCTAGTAGCATATCTGTTGTAGAGGCCTCGGATTTCTAAAAACTTAAGGTGGATTTTTTCCCCTTCCAGTCCCGGGGGTTGAACTCAGGATCTCACGCATGCTTTGCAAGCGTTCTGCCTCTGAGCTGCACCCTCAGCCCATTTTTCACTTTTTATTTTGAGCCAGGGTCTCACTAAGTTACGCAGGCTACTCTGGCCTGGAACATGTGACCCTCCTGCCTCTGTCTCTGGAGTCACTGGGTTATAAGCATGCCGCCACTGCACCTGGCTGTAGGTAGCTTGTTTAAACTGAGACCTCCCAAAAGGAAGGTAGGGTCTGTGAAGTTATGGGGTTAGAGCCCAGGCCCTCTGTGATCACAGTGTTTCATTTCATAATGTCTGGATATCTCAGAAAGAGCTGTTGTTATTGTTAGGTGCCATTGAGTCAGTATCTGACTCATAGCGACCCTGTATACAACAGGTGAAATACTATTGTCAATGCTTCTCTGCTGTTCATAGGGTTTTCAATGGCTGATTGTTTTTTGGGAGTGGGTTTCCAGGTCCTTCTCCCAAGCCTACAGCACCTGGTGTTCCCAGGCAGTCTCCCATCCAAGTACAAACCAGGCCAAACCCTGCTTAGCTTCTGAGATCTGACAGGAATTGGTCACCACATGGTACGGCTGCAGGAAGGGCTGTAGACAGGTTGTAAACCCAGGTTCATGCATTTGACACTTGATGGCATCCCCTGAGCAATCGAAATGGGGCTGAGAGGAGGGCTGTGTCTCTTATTTCTTTTCTTAGAAGTCAACTTCACTTTTGATTAGATAAAACGGCATGATTTGAGAGTTGAGATGATCTGGCTGAGGACTGCAGTTCCCTCAAACCTGTGGCGATTAGCATCTCCTCATTCATTCAGATATTTATTTGTTCAATTGATAAACATACAGAGGGTGCTGAAAAAAGTACACACACTTTAAATATTAAAATTGTAATACTCAATATATATCAATAACAAAAGATAAATACCAGTCTCACTTGACTTTTGCAATTACAAGAGGTGCTCAGAGTGGTTACTATCGTAATTCAATTCAGCTTTGAAAAGTAATATATAGATCACATCTTTTAAAATGTGTGTACTTTTTTTGGCATCCCCATATATATTTGTGTGTGTGTGTGTGTGTGTGTGTGTGTGTGTGTGTGTATACTTTCTTTTTGTAGTACTTGGGGGTTGAACCCAGGGCCTCACATGCTTTGCAAGCACTCTACCTCTGAATTGCATCCTCAGTCCTTTTTCAATCTTGAGACAGGGTCTCACTAAGTTACAGTTACACAGGCTGCCTCTGACCTTGAACCTGCAGTTCTCCTGCCTCCACCTCCCAAGTTGCTGGGATTATAGGCATGAGCTACCATGCCCCACTACCCCTAGTATATTAAGTGTCCACAGTAGTCAAGATGCTATGTGTGAGGTCCTGGAGATGACTCTAAATGAAAGCATACAGGGTCCCCTCCCTCAGTTAATGGTAGTGTGGAAGCAGGTATTAGTCACACAAATGAGTGATTAGTGGAAACCAAGGCCAGTGGTCTGAAGGGAAGGCAAAGAATCCCAACAAGCAACCCTAAGAGGCTTTAACCTGGGTGGTGGGGTTAGAGGATGTGCCAGGTGAATTGAGCTCTGTGGGGTGGATTCGCTGGGCAATGAGTGCTATGGTTTGGGTATGGTTTGAGTATCTCCTGGGACTTCATGTGTCAAAATTTAATTCCCATTGTGAGATATTAAGAGTGGAAGCTTACTTTGATGATTGTGTTTAGAAGTGGGATCTTTGGGAGGTGATTAGGATTAGATAAAGTCATCAAGGTGGAGCCCCAATGATTGAGTCCTGGTGGGTTTATAAGAAGAGCGAGACAGATAGAAGAAACATTTATAGACAGCCTCAGGTTCCCTGACTCTTGCCATGTGATATCCTGGATCTCTCTGCCAGGAAGAAGATCCTTACTAAACATGGTCCCTTGACCTTGGACCTCTAGAATGGTAAGCAAAAATAAGCCTGTTTTCCTTATAAAGTTACCCAGCCTCAGGTATTTCATTATAGTAATGGAAAATGGAATAATACAATATAGGAGAAGCAGACATTGTGAGCAAAGTCCCTTGGGAGGGGCAATGGTGGAACATCAAAAAGGCCAATGGAGTGAGGCTGAGATGCCAGGTGAGGATCAGCTCCTGCAGGACCTGGTATGTCAAGACAATACAGAGTTTAATCGTCACTGCAGAAACAATAGAGGAGCAGTGACATGATTTGTGCTTCAAAATGTTCACTCTGGTTGCCAGCAACTTGTCAGAGGTAATGCTGGAAGGTTTAAACTACAGAGAAGTGTAGTGGAGCCTAAAGAGAGAGCAGAGAAAAGTCAGATGGAAGACAGCACCTTGGTAAGGTAGAAGAGGGACACTTGGCCCAAAGGAAATCAGAGTTATGTTAGGAAGGGACAAGAGCTCCTGTCCATCTTCCCATTTGTTGTGGTGCAGAGCAGACCATCACTGGGAGCCGATTTTAAACTTTCAGATGATGTGGTGGAGCAACTGCCTTCAGCACCATGGAGAGTCCCCCATGCTGGTCTTGGGAAATTTGTGAGGGCAAATCCTCCATTGCATTGCCTGGGATGCTCAGCTTGGTGCTTGAAAGGTCAGTAAAGTCATTGCAGAGCCATCTTCTGCGAGCAAGGCAAACAAGGATGCTGGGTCATTCCTTCAGTGATGCTCAGGGCCTTTGGGAGAAGAAGACCTGGCTTTGGTCAGCCTGGAGCAGGGGCTTCAGGGACCCCTGGATAGAGCCCACAGGCTAATTGCACAGGGGAGGCAGCTTGAAAAGTCACACTCTGGGTGGCTCAGATGGCTGTAATCTATGGCCATCTTTCTTTAAAGACCTCAAAGTAGATGAGAAGAGAGAGGGGCAGCCGTATGCATGAGCAAGTGTGGCTGAAATCAAAGGAAAAGGAATATGGTTCCAAGCACCGCCTCTTCCCCCAGGCCTCTGCATCCACAGAGCTGGATGGTATGGCAGGGCTTCTGAGGGAGGAAAAGAAGCGGCAGGAAACTGAGACCAGCAGGACCCTAGAAGCACAACAGACCAGCCTAGCTCCTCCTGGGGGAGGGGCTGAGGATCTTAGAGTCTCTTCCTTCTGGTGTCCATAAAACTCCCTTGACAGACAATCAAGGACTCCAGGAAGAACTAATGCCCTCCCTGAGCCTCAGTGGCACTCTCTTTGAAGTTTCATGTGCTCATAGGTTCATCTTTAGCCCTTGTTGTTGTTGTCAGGTGCCGCTGAGTTGGTGTCCAACTCATAGCGACCCTACGTACAACAGGTGAAATAATATTGTTAGTGCTTCTCTGCTGCTCATAGGGTTTTCAATGGCTGATTGTTTTTTGGGAGTGGGTTTCTGGGTCCTTCTCCCAAGCCTACAGCACCTGATATTCCCAGGTAATCTCTCATCCAAGTAATAACCAGTCCCATCCCTGCTTAGCTTCTGAGGTTTGATGGGATTGGATGCCACAGTGGTACAGCTACAGGCCTTCTAGCCCTTAGGAAAGCTATAAAGTTGGTGTGGCTGTTTGTAAGTAGTATATAAGTTGGGAGCCAAACAGACATGATCAGCAAGTTCTGATTCTTTTTGCTGCCTCTCTGGAGTTGTTCAAGAGCTGGAGGTTGCTCCCCTCTCTCTGCAGTTTGGAGATCCACCATGCTTGGGTGCAAGATATGGACCAGATAGCCTTCTTGTCTCAGGTTCTTCTTCATCAGTCTTGAGAGAGCCCCTGGATCTGGGCAAGGTCATTGTCTATTGACCTGCAGTCAGCAGTAACCTATTCTTATTTTCAGCCATCTCTCTGCACTTGGAGTTGGTTGTTCTGCGAGTGTTTGGGTCTGCATGCATGGCAAGCTCCACAGGGGCAGGGTCTACTAAAGAGGTACTGCTCATCCTTTTGGACATAGCTCAGAGCAGCAAGTAATAAGAGTTTGAATAAGTAAGTAACTGGTCTGTGACAGGTGCGACTCAGGAGTAGCTCCCTGCTGGGATCAGGCAGGGCCATGAGGGCCCAAGTCCCTGGCTTTGAGGAGGGTGAGATATTTAAGAGGTTTAGTTTCAAAGAACCAGAAGCTAGTGTAGAGGTTTGGAGGCAGGCCAAGGGCCTTGCTATCAGCAGCATGAGTCAAAACCTCAGTGTATCAGGCTGGGCATGGTGGCACACACTTGTGATCCCAGCAACTCAGGAGGTGGAGGAAGGAGGATCACAAGTTTGAGACCAGAGGCAGTCTGTGTAATGTAGTGAGACCCCGTCTCAAAAAGTAAAAAAAAAAATAAATAAATAAAAAGGGCTGGAGGGCTGGGGGTACAGCTCAGTGGTAAAGCACTTGCAGAGCATGCAAGCATGAGGCCCTTGGTTCAAACCCTAGTATTGCAAACAAACAAACAACCCCCCCAAACCCTCAGTGTATCTGCAGATGACTAGGACAGGGACTATGGGGGGACCTTTGAGTTGGGAGGGCCTGGGAGAATGGGCAGGGCATAGGCCAGTGGCCTTCAGGTTGAATAGAGGCAGGTGGTAGCAGCCCCAGGAGGACTCCAAAGGATTGGGGGGTACATAGGACACTCACATGACTTTTGGGTTTGGAGATTGGAGGACTGTGTGCATCTGTGTGTGTGTGTGTGTGTGTGTGTGTGTGCATGTGCGTATGTGCCTGTGTGTGTGTGTTTCATTGTGCTGTACACTTTGCAGAAATGCATGAAGTTTCTGGGTCTGGGACCCCAGCAGGCCTTTGTGGAGGTCTTTGGGGAGTGCTGTCAGAACGTGGTGCAGAGGGCATGGCCCTGAGAGGCGAGGAGCTGCCCAGCAGTGCCTGGGCTGCAGGGCAACAGGAACTCCAGGAGGACAGGTGCAGGGCCTCTGGCTGCAGCGGGAAGAGGCGTGCCCTGGAGTGGCCGGCCAGGGAGAGGCTGGGGCTGGGGTGCCTCTCCTTCAGCTGAGATGAGGGAGAGTCTGGCCTTGTCCCTTTCTTCCTTGGCAGCATCGTATCCCATTGAGAGCCACTCACAGGTCACATAACCAGGGGGCTTTGTACTGAGCTCAGCTAGGTTCAGAGGTCAACCCTCTGCCCTTCACTTGGGCTGTGGGGGACTTGACACGAGGAATAGATGAAGGGCACCTGCCTTGTGGGGTCAGAGCTGGGCTTGCTGGGATGGGAGAAGCAGCCCAGACACAGGGAGAGCTGAGCCCTGGGGAGGCCTGGAGGTGGTTTTCTCCCCTAGAGAGAGGTGAGTTCTCTGTGCCTGGCCTCTGTCCTGGAGGCGTTCATAGCCCCACAAGAGAGACAGATGCTTGGCAATAAGGGGAGGAGACTAAAGGCAGGGAGCAATTTGTGAGTGTGTGTGTCTGCGCAAGAGCGTCACCTCTCTGATAGTGTAAGTATGTACTCTTACATCCCATGTGTAGGAGAAAGTGTGCACTTCTGTGCAAGAGTAAGTGTGTGCCTCTGCGTTCAGAATAAGGTAAACCACTGGGGTTGGGTAGGGAAGCTCCGAGGGTAGGTTTGACGCAGATCATGTGTCTGAATTTGTAAGTCTGAGGATTTTCGTGACACATAAACTTGCATGAAGTGTCTCCCCATGTGTGTTTGTGGTGCTGCCTGTGTGCGTTCTAGAGTGTGTACCCCTGTGGCACAGCCAAGGGCAGCATGAGCAGTGCCTCTTTGGAAGGGAGGGAGCGTGTGGGTGAGCACGTGCCATGTGGCAGGCATGACGAATGATTAATCTATAGAAATCTATATTCTATTCTTCCATGCGTCCACTCCGCCCTTCTCACGCTCCCATGCATCACCTCCGGAAATCCATCACCAACTCCTAGCCAAGGACAGGCTGTGAGGAGCGAGTGGCTGCCTTATTGATGGACTTGCCGGGTGCTTTTTCTACAGTTGGACGTGTGCAGAAGGAAAGCTCACTCTGGCTTCGTCATTCACTCTCTCATTCATTTATTCATTCACTCTAGCATTCATCCAGCAAACGGCTTTTGAGTGCCTACTGTGTGCCAGGTGGCACTGCGTGCTCAGCGTGCAATGATGAAAGGGCAGGTATAGTCTTTACATTCTCTTTGTTAAGGCCAGCAGGGGTTCCACATAGCATGTTGGCCATTCTGATAGCATGTGAGGTGGGAGGCACAGGAGCTCTGGAAATAGAGTGGGAATGGGAAATTAACCTGGCTTGCGGTTACGAAAAGCCTCTTGAAGGAAGTGACACATAAGGAGTCACTGACAAGTGACAGAACTGAGTGGGAGAGAGAGGAGGGGGTGCCCTAGGCACAGGGAACAGTGTGTGCAGGGGACTAGAAACCAAGGGAACTTGCCCCCTGGGCAACAGTGGTCAGATGCCTGGAGCAGGGAGGAAATGCAAGAGGCTATGAAGGTGGGTGGGGCCATGGAGAGCCTTTAGTGTCCGGTGGGGAAACTAGGTTTCATTCCAAGGGCAATGGGCAGCCATCGGAGGGTTTCTGTGAGGGCGACATGAAGCTGCATTTTAGATGCTGGTCTCTGCCTGATGGTGGGGAGACTGGCCACAAGCAGGGATGCTGGTTCAGGAGTTATTAAGACAATTCTCCCGAGGACAGTGGTGGCTTGGATGAGATGGTGGCAGTGGCTGGAGACCTTTGGCAAAGTGCAGAGGTATTTTGAAGGTGGGACTCAGGGCTTGGTGACAGACTGGGTGCTGGGAGGAGAGTGGCCTGTATGGCCCTAGGTTTCTCACAGGTTACTCTGCTTCTCTGAGTCTCTGTTTCCCCATCTCTAATGTGGGATGCTAGATACAGGTGCACAGTTCAGTGGCAAAGTCCTTGCCTAACAAGCACGAGTCCCTGAGTTCCATTCCCAGGACCACAAAAATCAAATAAAGTAAAATAATAAAATAAAATAAAATAAAATGGTAATTCCTGTTTTCTAAGGTTGGTGGGAGGCCATTTGGTTCATTCTCTATTTCTGACTGCCAGTGAGGCCTCCTGGGGAACAAGATGTCTGTTGCTCCCTCCTCTGTATGAGCCACCTCCAGATTTGCAATTTTCTATGAGGTGTTGGGCCTATCTGCCCCAGTGGGGGATCCTTGGCCCACACCCCAGGCAATCCCTGGATTATGGGGCCTGTCTCAGAAGCCCGCTACTTTTAGCCCCTGAAGGAGACTTGGAGGTTGTCCAGGCAGGCTTTCTGTTCCACAGATGATCAAACAGGTACCCAGAGAGGGAAAGGACCTTCTCAAGGTCACCTTGTTGTTGTTGTTGTTGTTAGGTGCCCTCGAGTCGGTATCCGACTCATAGCGACCCTCATAGGGTTTTCAATGGCTGGCTGTTTCGGGATTGCCTTGGGAGTGGATTGCCAGGTCCTTCTCCCATTTTTGCGGTGCTGGGAATTGAACTCAGGACCTCAGAGACTGCAGGGCAGCGCTCTACCAACTGAGCTAAATCCCAGCCCCAAGGTCACCTAGTGTGCTACTAACCCTTACTGGTGCTGGGAGCTACTGTCCATCCCTGGGCAGGCTGACTCTTAGAGGTCATCACATCCCACCTCCTGTCTTCAGAGCCACGGTATCTCAGGGCAGCAGACTGCTCACCTGTTCTTAGATGTCATCAGGAAGATGAGCTTCCTTGGCCAAGGCACATGATTCTAGGCTCTCCTTGGGGGTAAGGAGACTGGCCTAGGCTCCAAGGAGGTTCCAAGGTCTGTTGCTTCTTCACCTGGTCCTGTGTGATAGGACAAAGCAACCGGAGACAGGTGTTTACTCTGCTCCCTGCCAAACAACTTTCAGTATTGCCTCTGTATAGTTGGATAATGCTCCATCCTGCAAACAATTCCTTTTTCGATGTAGGCAGTGTTCACAGTTATGATAGCAGAAGCATTATTTTTTCCCCTTTTTCTCCTTGTCCCTTCCAAGGGTGCAGTGTACCATCATAAAGTCTGCCTTGTAAAGGTGCCTCCTGTGGGGTGGCCAAGAGGACATCCCTGAAGGCATTTCCTCCTGGGACTTTGATGCACTGCTATATTTGTGGAGGAAACCATAGTCTGCAAAAGTGCACCTGGCTCTTCTCAGGAAGAGCCACAAAGTGCCAAGGAGAAGGCCCTGCACACACTTAGGATATCTTCAAATTAAGTGACAGCGGGCACAACACGGTGGGGGAGACAGCTTGTGTTTCTTTGGAGCATTCAGTCACAATTCATCATTATCCAATTTTTTTCCCCTTGGGTTTTCTCTCACACACATTTTTTATTCCGATCTGACAGCTAAATGAGGAATCACGCTGCCTACGTTATCTGTTTTGTTCAGGAATTAATCCGTCGTCAAACACTGACTGCCAAGTGGTTAGTGTGAGCAGGGAATGGCTGCGCTGGCCCCCAAACAGCCTTGGTGGTGTCAAATGGGTCCCTTCTAGCTGATCACCTTCCTGGGGCCCCAGTCGATGCAGAAGAGCTCTGTGTGCCCTGAGCACAGAGAGTGACACCATAGGCTCCTTGGCCAGAAGAACTCTCTGGGGTGGTTCAGCCAGATCCTCTGTCAAGTTCACCGGCCATTGGACCTGCCCCTCCTTCCACCTCTGGAAGCTTTGAGAAGAGCAGCCTCGACCTCTGAGATTTGTGAAGAGTTAAGTCCTAAGGGGTCTACAGCCATATCACCCTGGTGTCCAATCTTGTTAGAACTCAGAAGCTAAACTGGATCGGCCTGCTTAGTACTTGGATGGGAGACCATGTGGAATACCAGGTGTTGTAGGCTTGGGAGAAAGACCTGGCAGCCCATTCTCTGAACAATCAGCCATTGAAGACCCTATGAATAGCAGAGAAACACTAATGATAGTGCCAGGCTTGGCACAGTGTTGGGGAGTGGCTCGTCTGTTGTACATAGGGTTAGTATGAGTCGGACTTGATAGCACCTAACAACAACAACAAGCCCTAGGGGTACTTAACCCTTTCCTGCTGGGCAGGTCCCCTTGCTTTACCAGCTCAGCAAGTTTCCAAGTTTCCTTCAGCTCAGTATGAGGGTCAAAGGGAAACTGGCCTTTCCAAAGTGGCCCAGATTTCTTTCTTTTCTCCCCTACTTCACTCTCTCTCTCCTTTCTTCCCTTCCTTTGCCTATCTTGTCCTTTCTCCCTTCCCTTGCCTTTCCTCCTCCCCATTTTTTGATCATTAATACAGTGGTGAGTAAGATCCAAGGGTGAATAAGACAAGCCTGATCTCTGCAGTCAAATAATTGTAAATAGGGTAGGTTCTTGGAAGGGGAGGCCCAGGGCACACCCCAATTTTGTGTGGGGGGATTCCTGGCAGCAAGATGAGCTGCAGGAATCTGGTCGATGGACGAGGGTGAGGCTCCAGGTGGAGAGAGAGCTTGGGGCAGGTATGTGCCTTCCCAGGACATTGGCTCTGTTTACAGACACCCCATGAAGCAATGGAGTATGTGTGAGAGGGAACCTGCCTGGCTTTGTTCATGCACTTGGTCCAGCTCTGAGTGAAGACCTGGCAGAGGTGCTCGGTAGACACATTGGTAGGTGTGAATCAATGAAGAGGCAGAGGATAGAAGGGGTGGCCGTGAGCTGAGGCACTGACCACACCCAAAGTCCCCAGGTTCCTGCCTGCCTATAACTGTTATTGTTGTTGGGTGCCATTAAATTGGGTCAAACTCATAGTGACCCTGTGTACAACAAATGAAACACTTCCTGGCACTATGCCATTCCTGGCATGATATCAATGCTTCTCTGCTCTTCATAGGGTTTTCAATGGCTGAATGTTCAATGGCTGAGTGGGCTGCCAGCACCTTCTCCTAAGCCTACAGCACCTGGTAGTCCCAAGCAGTCTCTTATTCAAGTATTAACCAGGCCCAACCATGCTTAACTTCTGAGATCTGATGGCATCGGATGCCAGGGCAGTAGGGCTGCAGGCCCATTGTTGTTAGGTGCTGTCAAGTTGGGACCAACTCATAGCAACCCTTATAGGGTTTTCAATGGTTAATTGTTTCAGGATTGTTTTGGGGAGTGGACTGCCACATCCTTCTCCCATTTTTGCAGTGCTGGGGATCGAACTCAGGTCCTCAGAAGGTGCAGAGCAGCACCCTACCAACTGAGCTAAACCCCAGCCCCGCCAATAAGTGGTGCTCCCAAAATATTGCCGTCTACAGATGTTACCTTAAATGGCCCTCCGTTTGTGCAAGGGAGGAGAGGGTAACTGTGTGATGGAGAGAGGTGGGGACGTAGCCAAACGGCGAAGCTCACAGACCTTATAGCCATGTAGTCCTGGCTCAAGGCCAAGCACGGCTACTTCCTGTCTGTGAGACCTTGGGCAATACTTCTGATCCTGCTGAGCCTCAGTTTCCTCCTGTGTAAAACGCAGATGATACGTTTAGGATGTATTTCTCAGAGATAGGGGGAGGATTAATTGAGGCAGCACAGAGCTGGGGCCAGATGTACCCCCGACCTTTCATGCCTGCTTTCACTGTGGTGCTGAGAAGGCCATCCAGGCCCCTCTTTGGCTGCAGGCCCCCGTGTGTTCTTGACCTTGCCTCTCTGCCTAGCACAGTGACCGACCTGTCCCTGTGTCCTCTGCTTCCTTCCAGCTTGCCTAGGTGGGGATTCTGGGAAGGAGCAGATGGCAGCTGGGGCTGAGTGTGACAGTGATTATGCTGCAAAAGGGTGATGATTTATTCTGCTCCACCTTGACGCAGAGTTGGAAGGAGGTATCTAGTACTTCTGGAAGGCAGGGCTGGGGAGTCCTCCCTTTTTGACCTCTAGCCATCAGCTGGCCCTTGCCCTGCTGGAGGACAGGTCTGGAAGGGCCCTGGGAACTTTCCTGGGCAGGAGCCTCGGACAGGAATTGGGTGTGGGGAGAGGCTACAAGTTCAGGCCTGGAGTGGGGAAACTAGAGGCAGCAGGACCCCAGCCGTGTGCAGAGGGGACACGGGCATAGAAGTAGAGCTCTTGATGTCCATGTCTTGGCTCAGGTACCAGTTCCAGCCAGCACGTGGGCCTTCTGCTCATTCATCTACTTGTCTTCCTCATGAGTGGCAGATGTCTTCTAAGTGGTGGAGAGAAAGATGTAAAACTAATCCCCACTCTAATAAAAACAGCCTCCCGATTAAATATGTATGAACCCATATTGATTTGGGGATTAAACAGAAAAGAAAATCGAGCCTGTAATTGAGCCGGGGAACATGTATAGGGCGAGGCTTGGGAGATGCTGGTCCCCAAACACACAACCTGGATGAAGCTGCCAGGGTGGGGAAGGGACTGAGGGTGCAGGGCCCACCCCGCGCACACTTTGGGGCTCCTCAGCATGAGGGACCAGGCTGGCCTCTGCCAGGGCTGTCCTATTATTCTGGAGGTTTCCCCTTGAACCTTGTGGTGGAAAACAGCTGCCGAGGGAGCCGTCAAAACCTTCTTAAGGAAAAGTGGTTTAATGTTCACCTGCCAAGTGCAGATCCTGAGAAAATGGAAGAAGCTGAGCTGGGGTTTGGCTTCCAGCCTTCTGATTCCAAGTCCAAGGCTGTGTTTACTACAGGTCTGGACTGGGCAGTCCAATTATGCCAGAGCCTGCAGAGTCATAGACTGGGCTCCAAGGATCGTCTAGGCTGGAAGGACTTTTGAGAGCAAGTGCAACTACCTCCCTGGAATTTGTCATTTTCTTTCAATACTACAAAGTCATTTAACTGCTCCTTGGATGACTCCAGGGCTGAGCAGCTCATGACTTTTCAAGGGGAGCTGGGTGCTCTGTCTAGAATGGAACCTACTTCCCATGCCTGTCTATAGGTTCCACACCTGTTTGTTGCTGGTGAGAATGGACTGGTGGCTGTTCAGCCCCTCCTGTGTGGCGGGCCCTGTGCTTGGCAGTTTCACATAGATTATGGCTTTTTAGCTTCCTAAGAACACTGTGACATGGGTCTGATTGTTTCTACTTTTACAGTGTAGAAAACAAACTCAGGGATATTAAGTAACTTGCTAATCATCATAATAACAATGGGAGCCATTTACTCAGCACCTATTTTAAGTCAATCACTTTACATATACTGTCGCTAATTCTCACAACCACCTTGCAAAGCAGGAAATTGAGGCTCAGAGCACCAGAGTCGTGGCCACTGCAGTGTGAGCCCAGCCACAGTGACCTTGGCCACTTTTGCTTTGTCCTGGAGAAATATGGTCTCTTGCTGCTAACCTCCAGGGTCCCCTGCCCCCCACCCATCCTCCCAGTATACCCCCTCCTCCTGAGCTGCTCCGACTCCTCTGGGTCCTGCCTCATGGAAACCATATGCCTCTGCCTGCTGGGATCTACTGGGACTCATTGGTTCTCTCCCAGCCCACGCCCCTCCCCTGTGCTTCTCTCCTGCTGCTCCTCAACTCCTGCCTGGGACTGGCCTCTTCCCCAAGACCCCCGTATCCTTAATGTGCACCGCACTTTACAATTTACAGGGCATTTTCACCTTTGTCATCTCATTTGAGATTCACAGTGACCCAGCATCGCATGTGACAGGAGAATTTGAGGCACAGACAGTGAGGTAATTTGCCTCAAATTGCAGAGGCAGTGAGTGACAATGTGAGCTGTGTTTTCCCAGGTGAGATTGCACCTGCCCCAGGAATAGGTGCCTATCTCATGACCCACAAAAGACACTTGGAGGCCACGTGATGGAGTGGACAGAGAATACAGAATTGGGTTTAAGCTTCATATAGACTTAAGTTCAAGCCCCCATGTTTGCTGATAGCTGGCTGTGTGGCTCTCAGGATGTCATGCAACCTCTCTGAGCTGTATTTTTTTTTTTTTCAGGCTTAGTTTGAATTACTCTCTGGGGCTGGAACCAGAACCTAATGGGGCATACCTGTTAGAAGTGCCCCGGGATTCAGGGTTAGCCCATATAGCTCATTGGGTCCCCTGCCATGCCAGCTGGCAGGGAGAGAGGCATCAGATACAGAGAAGAGGGATAGGGACAATGCCCAGCTCATCAAGACCCCTAGGGGATGCTGAGAGCCCACTTGTCCCTGGCTGTGCCGCCTCCACCCTTCTGTTATTAAAGCAATGATTTAATTTTAAGAAGGGTCTTGTGTTCTTTGGGAAGCTGTGGCCTCCATTCTATCCTGATTAAAGGAATGAATCAGGCAGGATCCAGCATCTGCCTCATGAGGCTGGGAAGGGAAGCACTGGGCTATGATAGAGGCTGAAAGTTGTACAGCCTAAGTGGTCTTAGATGTGCTTAGATAGGAGGCCTGGGGGTGGAGGGCCCAGGCTTTTGTAGTCAGAGGCCTGGCTTGTCTCCTGGGTCTGCTGCTGCCCAGCTGCAAGGCTTGTGCAAAGGACTTCACCTCTCTGAGCCTCATTTTCTGCTTCTGTGAAATGGGGATAATACTTGGGTCAGGCCCTTGCTGAGCTGATGGAGAAGAAGACATCAGGCACATACCTGGAGCCAGTACCAGGTACATAGATGCATCAGCTGGGAAGCTGGGATTCTATTATACCAGCCAGCAGTTTTTTCTCTCTTGCCCTAAAGCAGTGTCTCTGGGCACCTGCTGCATGCAGCTACCATTTGAACCTTGGGCTTCTGAGTCTAAATCTAGGGGTGCTCATCACCCCAACATTCAGCCTAGGGAAAATGCAATCCCTAATTCTGTTGGAAGTCCTGTTATCTGGGATGTGGACTCCAAACCCCTGTAGGACTCTCTCAAGGTCATTTGGTCCAGAGTTTGTCCCCATGGCTGGGCACCCCGCTCCTTCCTGCAGAAGGGGGACGCACAGGCATTGCCCACTGTGGTTGGGGAGAAGAACACATGAGCAGCCTTTCCTCACAGCACTCCCACGCCTCAGCCTGGCCACGCTGGGCCTGGTGAGGGTCTCTGCCTTCCCCTTAGCCCTGCTCGGGAGCTTTGCTGCAGGCTCTCAACCAATTCACCTGTGAAGACATCAAATTATCATTTTCAGGATGGTTCCATGTGCCAAATATTTGGGACCCGGGCCCGCATGGGTTTGCATCCCATAAGCCAGTGTCCCTGGAGCCCCTGAGCTGGTCATCCCCAGGTATCTGGGTCTCCAGGATGTACTCTTAATTTCTTCCTGGCTCCCAGCCACCTCCATAGAGTGCTTTGGGGAGGCGTCTGATTCAGGCTGCCCTGAGCAAAGCCCGCGATCACAACCCTGTGGATCGAAGTAAAGGTTTGCATGAATCTCTGCCGCTCTCTTTCCCACGGTGCTCAGCCTCTTACCGTGACCTGAGGGCTGGAACTCTTCTATTTGCCTCTCAAGAGCCAGGATGCACTCAACTCACTGTGTACTAGGCTTTAGGAGGTGACCAGTGTAGACATT
>VMDO01030578.1:0-21134 GCA_007922755.1 Pedetes capensis | reverse complement strand
ATTACAAAGCAAGATCCTGTCTCAGAACACCAAATAATAAGAATCATTGTTATTACTTTAAAATGGCAACATCTACTTTAGAGGAATAACATAGTATGATACTGTCTGCCATTATCCTACTGTCTCTTAGATTTGAAATCAATCCCAGCTCTACCTATTTCAGTACTCCATATAGTAAGACAAAAAAGTGGCCAAGGAATCTATATATTGTAATAAGCATCCTTACTGAGTATGTTGTGGTTGGTCAACTAACAGAAATGCTGCCAAGAAAGTTATATATCATTATATCACTGGGATCAAGCACAGAGGAACTTCCACCTTAATGGGAAAGAATCACACTGAGGTGTAGATTCGTAGTATATTATGAAACAATTTTGTCTCTGAATGAAATAAAGATAATTAATTGTAATTTTGAGCATGAGGTGGCCAATCACCATTATTTTTTCATTTCAATTTCTAACAGTTAAGCACAAAGACCTTAAAAACTGAAATGTCATTTCTTGTTTTTAATGGTCCTAATGAACAGAACATTTTTATCTTTGAAAGAATTCATCTTTTTATGTAAAATCATTCGGTAAGTACAGTTTATACTATTATAATTTTAGATATTTTTAAATAATAAAATACATAAAACTTTAAAATGGATGATTATAATGGAAATTTGACACCTCATTATGCTCCATTTAAATTGTACTTTGTGATGCATTATTTAATGCACAAATAGGTTTGAGGATGCAAAGCTTTATTTTAACAACTCCTTATGGGACTACTATTTAAAACACGCCCCAAGTGGTAGTAAGATATATGCCACATTTAAAAGCCCCTTTAGACCTATTTTTCAAAGTATTTACAAGATTAAAACTTATATCACTAGGATTCAAAATATCTCAGACTCTAATTTTATAGACATCTTTGTGTTCATGTTTATAATATTTTTATAATTGAAAGACAACTATAAAATATGTTCAAATTAGGCCTCCACAGGAAGTAAATCATTATAAAGAAATGCTATTCAATAAAGGTTCCAAGTGTTCTTTAATTCAGTTTCTCTTCGAATCTTTTGAAACTAAAGAACCAACATTATTAACTAAGTGTTATAGTTGGATTTTAGTAGCTTTCAGTTTATTTTCCTGGGAATAAAAATGAAAGTTTTGTAATGGTAAAAGGAAATAGGGAGAGGTCATACCTCATGTATTCAAAGCAGGGGTGGGCAAATGTTTTCTGCAGAAAACCAGATAGCTAATATTTTCAGTTTTGCACACCACATACCATCTCTGTCATAACTACTCAACTCTGTTGTGCTTGAAATTTTATTCTGTTGTGATCTGATAAGGTACTGGGGATGATTTCTACTGTTTTGTATTTGTTGAGGCTATTTTTATGTACTGAAATGTGGTCTGTCTTAGAAAAAGTTCCATGTGGTGCTGAGAAGAATGTGTATTCCTCATCAGATGGATCGAATATTCAGTAGTCATCTGTAAGTTCCAGTTGATCCAAGGTGCAATTTAAATTCATCATTTCTCTGCTGATTTTTTTGTTTTGATGACCTGTTTCTTGGTGAAAGTGGGGTATTAGAATCTCCCATAATTATTGTTTCTGGTCCAATATGTCTCTTTATTTTTAATAAAGTTTGTTTTGTGAAGCTAGGTGCTCCCGCATTTGGCCAAAAGTAACCTTATTGGTTCCTGGTTGATTGTTCCTTTTAGTATTATGTGGTGTCCTTCTTTGTCTCTTCTAATTAGTTTGGAATTGAAGTCCATTCTATCCAAAATTAGTATCACAACTCCTGCTTTTTATTTGTTTTCACCTTGCTTGGTATATTGTTTTCCAATCTATAATTCTCAACCTTTTACAGTCTTTATGGGTTAGGTGAGTCACTTAGATGCCACATATGCAGGGTCAGATCTGGTTAGTACTTGGATGGGAGACTGCCTGGGAATACCAAGTACTGTAGGCTTGGGAGAAGGACCCGGCAACCCACTCCCCAAAAACAATCAGCCATTGAAAACCTGATGAATAGCAGAGAAGTAGGACAATAGTGTTTCATCTATTATACATAGGGCTACTATGAGTAGGACACTGACTCGATGGCACCTAACAAGAACAACATTCTTTAAGTCATGAGTTAAGACCATTTGCATTGAGTGTTACTGCTGATAGGTACTTATTATTATGCATCAAATCAGTACTTATTACTGGTTTATGATTCATATTTATCTTATTTCTTTCTTAATTTCCCCTTGTACTTATTGTTCATTTCTTTGATCTTCTATGTGGGGTTGTCTTACATCCACTGTATGCAGTATTTGATTGAGGATCCTGTGCAGTGCTGGCTTGGTGGCTGCAAATTGTTTGAACAGGGCAATATCATGGAATATCTTGTACTCACCATCTATTCTGAAAGATAACTTTGTTGGATAATGTATTCTTGCTGGGAGTTATTCTTTTTCAGAGCTTGGAAGATGTTTGTCCAAGCTATCCTTATCTATAATGCTGTTGTTGAGAAGTCTGCTATTATTCTGATGGATTTGTCTTTGTATGTGAGTTGGTATTTCTCCCTTGCTGCTTTCAGAATAGCTTCTTTGCATTCTAAATTTAGCATTCCAATTTTAATGTGCCAAAAGATTTGTGCTGGTCTACTCTGTTTGGGGTTCTGAATGGTTCAGTTGTATAGGTATTCAGCTCTTGCCTTAGATTTGGGAAGTTTTCATCAAATATTTCTTTTTGAAACACATTTCCTAATACTCTCATGTTGTTTTCTGCTCCTTCATGGACCCCCTGATTTCTTATGTTTCTTTTTCTCATTTTATCAGAAACCTCTTGAAGATCTTGTTGATATTGTTTCATCATTCTCTCTATCTTGGCTTGTAATACCTGGTACTTGTTATTCTGTTATGGCTATCCTATTTTCAGCTTCATCTTTTGTGGAGATTGAAGATTCTACTAAAATATTAAATTCGTTCAACTTTCTTTGCCTCTTGATGATCACTGTTTGGATTTTTTTAAAAAAATTTCAAGTTCACCAGAGAATTTGTCCTCCAAGTGAGATACCTTTTTATCCAGAGCTTCAAGAGATTTGGCAGTGGTGTTTTTGATGTCTCTTAGCTTAATTATAAGCAACATTCTGAATTCTGCTTCTGACATCTCAAGAAATCTGGATTCCCTGATGTTATCTGTTGAGAAGCTTTGGTTTATAGGATCTTCCCATCCAGCATGTCCTTTTATGTTTCGTGTGTTCTTCTGCTGAGGCTTGCTCATTGCTTGGTCTGGGATCTAGATCCCATCTTTTCTGTGTATAAAGAGACTCCCCCCTGGCGTTCCCTTGAGCTTGGTTGATGATGAGTTGTTGGCACTTCTTTCTCACTCCCATGCCCCATAGTTTGCAGCCTCAGTGCCCCCTGTCAGGCTTCTGCTGCAAACTCTGCATTCAGCACTGTCCCCCTCAGTTTCTCTCCATCCCCTGCTTTCCCAGCTCCCAAGTTGTTCATAGCCTAAACCACGTGTCTTAGGTTGTCCAGTCTGTGGCACTATTACTCCATGTCACAAACCCTACTAGGCCCCAGATATATCTTGTTCTAGACCAGTTCTCCTAGGCTCAGAGAACCAGCAGCTCCTGCTGCTCTTCACCACACCCTGGACTCTACACTCCTCAGACTCCCTCTATCCAGCTTGCAGTCCCAATGGGACTGGGGGCCAGCATGGCAACTGTCTCTATTTGAGGAAGAGGAGATGGGAGAAAACAGAGAGAAAAAAGAAAAAGAAAAGAGAAAATAAAATAAGTAAAAAAGGAAAGATAAAAAAGAAAAGAAAAATAATGGAAAAAGAAGAGAAAAAAGAAAAAGGGAAAGAAGAAAAGAAAAAAGAGAAAGAAAGAAAAGAGAAAAAGAAAGAAAAAAACAAATCAAGAACAACAAAAAAACACTCCACACATACTCACAGTCCCTCATTTTACCTCTTCCCTGGAGAGTCCTGGAGACCTCAGGTTTGACTCCTTCCCTCCTATCAGCAGCAACCATCTGAGAGGGCCCTACCACACATTCCACAGGTGAGAATCTTTGCTGGGCATCCCAGAGTACCTCCTTCCTGCCTCTTGCCGTCAGGGGAAGCTGTGCTCAGTCATTGTTCAGCCACGTCTCTACTGGTGCCTCTGCCTATAGTCCAATTTTCATTATTTTGTGGTGTACAATTTCATAAGTGATGATGACAGCTTTATCTTGAGATTTCTCAATTCTGCCACAAGGAAAGGAATTTTCCCTATAAGCTCTCTCACTGAAAGAGGTCTGAGGGGAGGGATTTCTGTGCAGCGTCCCTCCAATGGGGATGATGGTAGAAAGTTCATGCTGCTCTCTCAGGCTGGACAAGGTTTCAGGGTGAACTTGGTGACCTGCCCTGTGGGATGTACCACCAGTGCTGAATTAGCAGGGAGGTGACGTGTCCTCTGCAGTTATTCTAAGGCTTCTGTTTCCCCCCAGAGCTCATGTGCCAAGGTCTCAGCTCAAAGAGTGTAGCCCAAACAGCAGCAGCTGATGGTAGTGAGTTTAGGCTCTAGTGCCACCCTCTCTGGCTCGTCCTAACCCCTGGGCTCACTTGCTGATCCCATGCTGAGGTTGGCAGGATGATATCATGTCATACCAGTAGATCTGAGGCTTATGCTCCTGTGTGGAACTCTCACCACACTACACTTCTATCACACACTGAACAGCCAGGACCTACATGGCAGGGAGATGGCTGACTGCACAGCCACAACAACCAAACTTTCTGTCCCTGGGGGCTCACTCACCAGTTTCTCTCCATGGGAAATGCTGCCAGTGCCTTATCAGAAGGATGTTGGCGAGTTACCAGGGCTGCACTCCAGGGAGGATCTGATCTCTAGGCTACCATATGGAATTTTACCTGGGCTGTATGTTCTCCATGCTTTGTGATTGGGATGAAGAGGGAATTTCTGTGGCACTTTTTCTAGTGCTTCTCTACTTTGGACTCCCCCTCCAATCTCATCTCCCTCAAAACTCTCTCTACTATCTGTGCAGTCCATGTCATGCTGGAGGAATTGTTGGTGGGTTTCTTGGTGGCCAAGTTCTGTGAAGGTAGTAATTTTCTCTTGCTGCTAGAACAAAACTCCATGTTTCTGATGGTACAATCTCTCTGACCTTCTGCACTGATTTCTTCTCCCTTTTTAATTTTTTTTCTGCTGTTGATGTTATTTACCTAACTCTGTATTTCTTTACTCCTGTGTCTTTTCTTTTTACTATATGTGTCTGTTCAGTATGAGTTTTAAACCATCATTTAAGCTGTCCTGTTTCTCCAAGTCTCCAAGTCCCATCTTTTACTCCATTCTATATAAATTTCCTAAAGTTCTGTTTAGACTAAGTTTTAAAATATTGCTCAGAAAATGTAACAATTTCCCTTAATTATTCATTCACATAGAATGTTTAAATCAGACAACTTGATCATACTTATCAAATCTTTGAGAAAAATAGTCTGAAAATCCAAGTACAGTGATGCAAGCCTATAGTGACAGCAACTCTGGAGGCTGAGACAGGAGGATCACAAGTCTGAGCTCAGAGGCAGCCTGCATAATTTACGGAAACCCAGATTAAAAATGAAAAGTAAAATATGGGCTTGGGTTGCAACCCAGTGGTAGAGCACTTACAAAGTATGTGTGAGGCACTGGTTTCAATCCTTCAAATACCATGTGCATGAGAGAGAGAGAGAGAGAGAGAGAGAGAGACAGAGACAGAGACAGAGACAGAGACAGAGACAGAGACGGACGGACAGACAGACAGACAGACAGACAGACACTACAGTAAATTTGTTGTTGTTGTTGTTAGGTGCTGGCAAGTCGTGTCCGACTCATAGCGACCCTTATCGGGTTTTCAATGGCTGATTGTTCTCAGGATTGCCTTGGAAGTGGTTTACCACGTCCTTCTCCCATTTTTGTGGGGTTGGGAATTGAACTCAGGACCTCAGAGACTGCAGAGCAGCGCTTTACCAACTGAGCTAAATCCCAGCCCCACACAGTAAATTTAGATTCTTTAAACCCTTCCTCTTCCTAATTGCTAATATATATGACAAAGGGAAGAATACTTCTTCCTATTTAATAGATAATATGGGAAATGGCAGACAAAAATAATTGCATTACTCTATTTCATAGAATAATGTTTATCAGTTGCATTCTGTAGCAATGTTGAAAAAAACAGGAAGCCTGCAACCAAACCACTGTGGCATATGATCCTGTAAGATCTCGGAAGCTAAGCAGGGTCAGGCAATAACACTCTATTTGACTGCATTTGGAGATTGGCTCTTTAGAGAAATACTTAAGGTTAAATGACGTCATAGGGTGATACCCTAACCCAATAAAATTACTGTCCTTATAGGAAGAAACATCACAGAACTCCCTCACTTTCTCTCTCCAAGTATTCACTGAGGAAAGGCCATGGGAAGACACAGATCTTGAAATCAAGAAGAGAACCCTAACAAGAAGCTGGGCATTCAGGCATCTTGGTCTTTGAATTTCTGTTTCCAGATCTGTGGGAAAATTAATTTCTGTTGGTTAAGCCATCCAGTTTATGGTATTTTCTTATGGTAACATGAGTGGACTAAGGGAGCAGCTCCCACCTTATTGGAAAGGGATATTTTTCAAGGCCCTCAGTAGTTGCTTAAAACCATAGAAGGACCTATATGTTTTTCTATATACAAATACATATGGTAAAGTTGGGACTGGGATTTAGCCCAGTTAGTAGAGTTCTGCACTCTCTGAGGCTCTGGGTTCAATCTCCAGCACCACAAAAATGGGAGAAAGACATTATAATCTACTCCCAAAGCAATCTCAAAATAATCATCCATTGAAAATCCTGTGAATATCAGAGAAGCACTACTACAGTGCCTGGCATGGCACAGTGTCAGGGAGTGTTTTGTTCTGTGATACATATGGTTGCTATGAGTCAGACCTGACTTGAGGGCACCTAATAACTACAACATGGTGAAGTTTAATTCATAAATTGGTTACACTAAAAGAGTATCAACAATAAATAATAGAACAAGTTTAGCAATGTAGTATAATAAAAGTTATATGATTATGATCTTTCTGTCAAAATATCTTGTATTGTACTTAGTCTTCTTGTAAATGTGAGATGATAAAATGCCTACATGATGGGATGAAGTGAGAGTTACTGGAACACAAGCACTGCTATACAGCAATAGTTGATCTGATAACCTAAGCAAACTACTAAGTGATAAATGAGCAGGTAATATATACATTGGACAAAGGGATGATTCAAGTGCCAGGCTAGATGGAAGGGGATGGCATTTTTATTACACTACTCAGATCAGTGTGCAATTTAGTATTTAGGATTATTTTTGAGATTTTCCTTTAATATTTGTACATTATAGTTGACTGACAGTAACATACTGTACAAAGTAAAACCATGGATAAGGGAGAACAGATCTACATTGCCCTGGAAAACCAAAATTTCATTCCTGAGTCTGAAACTTTGAGTCTATTCTCAATGTTAAAGTAATTTTGTTCAGGAAGAGTGCTCTGGTAATAGATGCTATGAGTCCTTTCATAAAAACTTTTTGTGCATGCTAACTTATTAACATATGATGAATACTTGTATGTTTATAAGAAGAGTCAGAAATTTTTCTCTCAAAACTCAGCCTTTCTAGTATTTAGCCTCATAGGAAAAGTACTGAAAAGATTGAATTTATTTTCTTTTCTGTGTAACTTAAATATTTCTGTTGAATATTTATAAGATTTCATTTGTTTGTCATGAAATTGAAAATAATCAAGATATATATTGGTTTTAGTAAATTTTTAATAATTTTGCCAGAGATAATATGTGTATCTTGCCAGATTGCCTATTTTCATTGCCATGGTTTTTCTTGAGATCACACAGATTGCTCCACTAAATCTTTAACCATTGTGCCTACGGGTTACTATTATCTTTGCTTTAGAAACAATTGTCAATTTGGTTCTTCTTATCATCTTCTTACCTTCTTCTTACTATCTGTAATACTTCTTTCTGGCATTATTCCTGTCTCGATTTCCTCTGTATTTTCAAAGTTCTCATATTTGCTAGTTGTGCAGTTTACAGATGCAAAAATCATCATGAAAGTTCTGTTCTCTTTAAGACATTCATGGAATTTTTGACAACAATTTTGTCCCCATTTGACCCTGACTGTAGTTTGTTTCTTATTTATAAACATTTCTGCTGTTGATTTCTCCTTTTTGCATGTGTCTAATACATGATTGTCTCTGCATTTTCAATCTTTACCATCATTTTAGTTTATGAATGTCTTCATAAGTAAAATATAGCCGAGTATGCTTGTTTTAAATACCAATCTGAGAATCTATATTTTAAATATACAAATTAGCTTATACATATTCTGAGTAATCACTGATATGTTTAGATGTATTTTTGCCATCCTATTTTTTCCTGCTTTACATGATTTCTTATTCTTTCTTTTAGTTGCTTTCTTGCCATTCATTAGTTTGTTCAAAATTTTTGTTCCATTTATTTCCCTCTGTTTTATACAGTTTTACATGAATGCCTCTAAGTTAGTGATCATTGCATGTTACCCAATGAAATATTTCATTCTAGAAAGAAGGTATGAACAAAACAATTTTAAAATACCCAGGTTCTACCAACCAAGTTAAGAAACAGAACATTGTCGATATACTTAAAGGTTCTCATGCAGCTTTTGTTTATAATAATCCCCTTGGTCTTGCCACAGGTAGTCTCTTTGATAAACATTTACGGTTATCATCCTATTATTTTCTTTATATACTTTACCAGACTATGTGTGCTAGCCAGTTTTACACTGCTGGGGCAAATATCTGAGAGAAACAATTTAAAAGGAGGAAAGATTTATTTTGGCTCATGGTTTCAGGGGTTTCAGTCCATGGTCACAAGGTCCATTATTTCTAGATCATGGTGAGGCAGAGTATCATAACAGAAAGGAGCAGCAGAGCAAAGATGGTGGCCAGGAGCAGAGAGAAGCAGAGCAGACAGGAAGGAGCCAGGACAGGACAGAGTCCTGAAGGACATGCGCCTAGTAACCTACTTCCTCCAGCTAGAGTTCACCTCCTAAAGTTTCCACCACCTTCCAAAGTATCACCATCAGCTAGGGACAAAGCCTTTAACACATAAGCCTGTGGAGGGACATTTCGTATTCAAACCATAACACTACACACGCATTTTTTGAAAATGCCCTATTATTTTGTATTTAAAGTTTATGCAAGTGGTATATGTATAGTTTCCCAGCTTCATTTTTTCACTAAAAATCAAAGGTTCAAATCCTTGAAAAATTGAGTTCCAGTTCAGATATCAACATGTTAAAATGCAGAGGGCTCAGGTTCAATTTGGGTTCAGGTTTAAAATTTTAATTTTATGTGTAGACAGACAAATATTTTTTAAATGCTTCTTTTTTCAATTTCTAAATAACTAAATGATACAGAAAACATTAAAAGCTGAACCCAAACCCAATTTTTCACTGGGTTTGGGCTCAAGTTTGGATTCAGATTGGAGTTCAATTTTTTTTTTTTAATTCTTGAACAGCAACAGGCTCAGGGTTTGTGTTCAGTTTGAAACTCTGCAATGTACACACAGGATTTAAACCTGAACCCAAACCAAACCTAGACCCTCTAAATTTTAACACACTGAACCCAGACATGAATCTGAACCCATTTTTTCATGGATTTAAAGCACTGATATAAATTAAAGTTTTCAGATTGTCCCATGTTGATATATCATATTGGACACAAATCTTATGTGCCTCTTTACATTCCCTCTACTGCCTTCTTCTTTCCATCTGTGTCCCCAATCTTTCTGAGCATATCACATAAGACAGTGGCTAATCAGTCATTTGTGGGATGGGGTTTAGTTAAGTTGATAGAGCGCTTGCTCTCTGAAATCTGAGGCCCTGGATTTGATCACCAGCACCATAAAAATGGGAGAAAGGCCTGGCAGTCCACTCCTAAAACATTCAGCCATCAAAAACCCTATAAATACCAGAGAAGCACTGACATAATGCCGAGCATGGTACAGTGTCCAGGAGTGTTTCATTCTGTTGTACATATAGTCACTATGGATTGAAACCAACTTGATGGCACCTAACAACAACAACAAAAACAATCAGTCATTTGCCTATGTTAGACTCTCTAACATAGTTTCTATCTTACATGGTTTCTAGCCTCATAAAACAGCCAAATTACTGGAGTTTCCAGGTCCCTCTCACTAGGTCTATGCTATACCACAGGGCTGAATAGTGACTCACAAATACTACTCTGAGGCACAATTTCACTCTAGTCTATCCAGAGAAATCTCAGGCACTAAACCCATTTGCTGAGTGGGCTAGAGTGTTTTTATTAGCCTAATATGAAATGGTCGCCAGTAACACCAAATTTATTTTACATTTTTTCCTATCTTAGTTTTGCTTTTCCTTATGTATATTGCCTTAGGTTTCCACCTCCCAAATAAATTATCTTCTCTTTAACCATGCCTCAGTTTCTGTTTATAAGACAGTCAAGGCAAATAATGATATAACCCTGTTTGTCTCCCTTATTTCATTTATTGGTTTGCATTTCTATCTATAAAACCATAGTTTAGAGATACCACTCACAGTGTTAGGGAAATACTCATATTTGATGGAGTTTGTGACCCCACATCAATTTAGAACATTTTCTTTTCCTCCCCAACATTATTACAATATAGTTGACAATTTAAAATTGTATATAATTTATATATACAACTTGATAGTTTAATACATTCATTTTAATGTAATACCAACTAATACCCTTCTTTAACACTCTTCAGTTAGTAACCCACATTACCAAAATAGTAAGATATAACCCAAGCTCCTAGTGTGCCAAACAATGACCTTGGGATCACATGGTTGCCACCTGGTTATTTGAGGTTTTAAAACATGATAGGTTCTCATATACCACTTAGTTTTATTTTTATTATATGCCATTTCTCTCACCTGAAATGTCCTTCTGCTTCTGTCTTTTAATAAATGCCTATTAATCTTTAAAGGATAGCTCATTATGCTGTACTATAATATGTGCTACAATATCACTTTCTTTCTTAGGTCTTTCCTGATGTCAACATCATTTCTTCAATGATGACTTATGTCGCTCCATGTATAGATTATATACTTCTAACAGGCACAGTCTCAAGACAAAGACAGATGAGCAAGACAGGAAGTGGAACATGTAAATGTCTCTCGACGTATTTGCTTGGATCAACCGTTCTAACACCATACTGGCCAAAGCAAGACATAGGGGGGTACCCAGAATAAAGGGGTAGAAGAGAATAACCTGCTAAGAGAAGGCATGCCAAGGATCAATGACAAAAAAGTAATAGCATAAGGAAGGGTGAGGAGTTAGGGCTATTAATGCAGATGATCTACCACACACTGTAAATATTAATTCCTGAAATCCTGAGCTCTACGGAATCTATTTCCTAAAGCAGACCTATAAGTTATTTAGAGTGATTAAATCTCCTCTTGACAGTGCACTGTAAGAAATAGGATAAAAAGATATGACTAACTGAAATTCATGAACTTGTGGAAGCTGTGTTTGCTTTAAATATTATTATAAGCACATCTCCTTGCCAGTTAATGTCATGGCTTTAGTGATTTTTATTTGTCACTACTTTTAACAGGTGCAGTTTTCAGGAGCTGGATGTTAAGTCAGTTTATATGAAGAGTTTGAGGAAGAAATAACATGAAGGTGGATACCATAAAATAAATATCATGTAACATAGTAACTGTTGCTACAAACTGACAAGAAAATGTGTTTTGTTCTTTTCATGACTATTGAATTAATAGTCTGAGTTTCACAGATAGAACAGAACACGTCTTGGGGATTTAGTTTTTTCTTTTTCAAACATGACGCAATGAAACAGAGAAAGCATCTTTAAAATTTGTAAGATTATTCATAAGAACCTTAATGAATATATAATGAGCATGTATTCACATTAGAGATATAACTGAGTGACAGCTTAGAAGTATTTACCAAGCTTCTTTGCTTATGGTCTAGCTACATACACAGATAACTGCATGCTTCTGAAAGGTCATTTCTTTGAGCCTACATTGAATAAGCCTGCAGAAATAGCACTGTGACGTCCAGTCCCATCAGATCTTGGAAGCTAAGCAAGGTCGAACCTGGTTAGTACTTGGATGGGAGACCACCTGGGAACACCAGGTGCTGTAGGCTTGGGAGAAGAACCTGGCAGCCCACTCCCCCCCCCCCAGAAAATCAGCCATTGAAAACCCTATGAATAGCAGAGAAACACTGACAATAGCGATCCGCCTGTTGTACGTAGGGTCAGTATGAGTCAGACACTGACTCAATGGCACCTAATACCAATACCACCAACAACATTAAATAAAGAAATATATCAAATGAAATATATAGATATTTAAAAGATAAGTCTTAGAAATTCTAATACCTGGCACATTCAATTTAACATTTTTTTCTATACCCATTTCAGGCTTCACACAAGGTGTATGAGCCTATACTAGGATAGGAATATAGTCTCTTTTTACACTTCTCCCTGTCTTCTCCACTTGTATCTACTTGTCAGAGATGGGGTGACGGAGCATCAGAGGAAGAGGTGCAAATGGCTTATATTAACTTGGGTATTCTAGTACTTTATTGACAGACTAGCTGTTACGGGTTCTACTATGGAAAGCAACAGAATACTTGGTCTTCTGCTGAGCTTATTTGAGATTTCTTCAAGCATTCCACCTATGCCGCTCTCTCCCTTTCATGAGCCATGCAGGTTTTTGGCTTATTTTGTGAGCTCTCTCAGCACTTGCTCACTGGCTTTATATTGCTGGATCCTGTCATACTGTCAAATAGCTCTTATGGACAAAGTCTTATCAAGATGGCTATCCATGGATTCCAACTGTCCAGCAGGAAGCTGACATTTATTTTGGGGGTGCTAAGATAAGTAGTATTGTGTTTTTCATTTCAAATTCCATTTATTCATTTCTGGTATTTAGGAAAGCAGTGGACTTTTATATATTAAGTCTATAACCTGTAGCTTTATTCGTTTCAAGGAAATTTTTTATTGATTATTTGGGGATTTTTCCCTAGATAATAATCTCATCTGTGAATAAAGTTTGATTTCTTCCTTCCCAATCTTTATATTCTTTATTTACTTTTCTTAATGAATTACATTAGCTAAGACTTCTTATATGATGCTGAACAGGAGTGACAAGAGGAGACATCATTGCATTTAACACTTTTCAAGAGAAAAAATAATGTACCATTAGTTTTCTTCACATATTCAAAAGAGGGACTCAAAATCCAAACATCATTATTTCTGTAAGAACAAAACCTTAGACACACAAATTTCTATAAAAGGAAATCATATTAATTCAGAGATTTTATGGCACTATTTTCATCACGTAATACCATCATATTCAATATAGCATACTAACAGAATTAAGATTATTTATGTTGTAGTGAAATACAGAGCAAATATCAACTTGTCAAATGAACAGTCATAAAAACCATTTCTCAGCAGAAATGTAAACACCTTTTATTATAAGAAACTTAGGACTGTTGCTTCTGTTGCCCTTTAAGTGTCTCCCTATTAAATTATATTCCTCTCCTGAAAGCACTATTTTTTTCACTAGACTCCATTTCTAGGCATGACAGCCACAGTAACATAAGGTAAAAAAAATTCCACAGATGCTAGAGTATAGTCAGTTCCCACAGTTGTTAAGACATCACTTCTCCTTTCAACATGCACATCCTGCCCTTCACTTTACATGCAAATCAAAAATGAAACCTAGAGATTTGTCATATTCTTAGAAGACTCACATAACTGTAACACAGGCAGAATATGTGAATAAAGTTAATAGGTGCATTAATTATCCACTGTAGATTGGGAATGTATTTCAGCATTGTTGTTAGGTGCCACTGAGTTGGATCCGACTCATAGGGACTCTCATTGGATTTTCAATGACTGATTGATTGTTTTGGGATTGCCATGTCCTTCTCCCATTTTGGGGGGAAACCCAGGTCCTCGGAGTGTGTAGAATAGCACTCTATCAACTGAGTTAAATCCCGCATGTCAATGTAGAGACTATATTAAACAATAGTTAAAAGTTTGGATAAGAGTTCTTATTTTCTTTCTTTATACTTTACCAACTACAATTTATATATGATTTTTTGAGAAAGCATACTCTCCAAAACCTAATTACCACAGGCAGTAAACATTGCTTCATCTATAGTCACTACATGCTTTCAAGGCTATTATTACTAGAGAGTTGATGGCTGTAAATCTGATGGGAAAAATAGGTAACTGAGCTTATTATAAAAAGAAGTAACAACTGTATACATCCCACAATGTCCTTTTGCAATATCAAAAATAAAGGAATCTACCTAGAAAATACAAGTAACTCAAAAATGTTTTATTCCAAATCTATTGGGCTCTAAACACTTAATTTGCAAAATTAAGTAAACATGATATAAAACACTAAAATGTCTCTTTTACATAAAATTTCTTTAAAAGTGTCCAACTAAGGAAAATCTATATACAAAGTAGGCTTACTTTGTCTTTACTATGATACTCTTTCTGAGCTTAACTTCAACCTCAGCATGATCTCTTTTCTACCTCAACCAGTGCTTTCAAGTCTTGCAGTTTTGATACATTCCCGCACACTAAGATACCAAACATTTTTTCTTCTCAAAGTGCTCTCCACAGAGCAGAGAATTTGGCACATCATACCTACTCAGTAAGAATCTGCATTGTCATAGGCCCCCTGTGTTTTCTTTACATTTTTATAATATAACAGGGAGATTCACACGCACACTTAAGTGTGGGAAACGTTAGTGGAGACTTGCTGTTTTCCAGAGCAGTTCATCCTCCCCTCTCCTCCACTCCCTCCACCACTCCCCCCTCCTTCCTCCTCCACCTCCTCCTCTTCTTCCCCACCCCTTTCTGTCTTCTACACTAAGGTATTGAACTACTGAGCTGCATCTCCAAAGCATTTTTTATCTTGAGTCAGTGTCTTGCTAAATTACAGGCTGCCTCTGCCCTGTAGCCTGCGATCCTCCTGCCTCAGCCCACTCCCACCCCCTCCAGTCCCCGGAATTACAAGCATGCACCACTGTGCCCAGCAAGAGTAGGGGTTCTCAAAGTGTAGTCTGATCCCTAGATGAGCAGGGTCAGCATCAACATTATCTGGGAATTTACTAGAAATGTAAATTCTCAGGCCCTGCTCTGAAACTACTAGTATGGTTTAGATATGGTTTGTGTGCCTCCCATAAGGCTTCATGTATTGAAATTTGAATCCCATTGCGAGTGTTTAAGAGAATATAATCTCAATTAATTATGGTGTTTATAGGTGGGGCCTTTGGGATTAGATTTACATAAAGTCTTTAGGGTAGAGTCCTATGCTTGAATCCTGGAGGCTTCATAAAAAGAGGGAGACCAGAAAGGACACATATATTTGCATGCTCCCCGTCTCTTGCTAGGTAATACCCTATGCTACCCTTGGGATGCTGCCAGCAAGAAGGTCATCGTAGCCCCTTGACCTTGGACCTACAGAACTGTGAGCTAAAATAAATTCCTTTTCCTCCTAACTCACCAGGTCTGTGGTATTGTAGCATTGGGAACAGGAAAGGGACTAATACACCTACTGATCAGAAACTCTTCCAGTGGAACCCAGTCATCTGTGTTTTAACAAGATCTCCAGGGGATTCTGAAGCATGAAACAAAGAGGACCACTGTTCCAGAGCATCTACAATTACAGAATGGCTAATTTCAGAATTAAATTGCTCAGTGCATCATAAAAAGTAGAAAGAGTTAAGAGTTTTAGCCTATGGTCTCTTGGATTTCCTCCAACATGCATCATCTTGAAATTCAAGAACTTTCCAAACATGCTTTATGTGTACTTTTCAGATTAGGCCATTAATTTGTTTCATGTCTTCTGACAGCAAATCCCTTGATACCAATAGGTTTAATTCAAGAAATCTGCTCCATTACTTTAGCTATTCTAACCTGAGAAATTTCCACACTACCAGGACATTAAGTTGTACAGCAATTTTAATTAGCTGCCTATAATATGGAGAAGATAATTGACCACTAGAATTACCTCAGTAACTTAAAGGCTCCTGTAAAACTGGACTCGATCTTTTCTCCCCAACTCCAACTCACTGCCCAGATGCCTTTTGTGCAAATATATAAACACTGCTTTTAAAAATGTGAATTGGTGTCTATACAGCTTCTGTCTTTAAAAAATATGTTTCTGTGTATATGTGGATTAACTGCTGCTTTAGACTATAGCTTACTACTAGTAAATATCACTGTCCACTGGTTCTAATGTGTTTTCCAATTCAAGGAGCGGTGATTAATGCACCTCAAAGTCCAAAGTAAACAATAAGTACATAAAAGTATGAATGATTGCCCATGGCAGTGTCACACTGTAGAATGAGATGCTTTATTACAGTGAAAGTAGTTATAATATTTTCATTATTTTAAGGTAGCCTCTAGTATTATTCCAAGACTAAGTAATACATTAACTGGATGACTAAGAATATTCTATACTAGTCAAATAATTTATCTGATGTTATCTAAAATATTTTCCTAATGTTAAACAAAAGAAAATTGCTCTTTTCCAACAGGGTGACTTTTAGCTCATTTCATTATTATGGAATTAAATGAGTTGCTTTTACTTTCAACAATGTTTACCTTGGTTCAAACCATGAAATACTCATTTTACCTAATGTATAGGAGTGAAGTTAGTCTTCATGCCCAAGATAAGCAATCACTTCTTTGGCACATTTGTGAAAGCATTAAGCATATTCAATCTCACTAACCCACAAGAAGAGCCTATTAGTTATGACACATTTGCTACCCTTAACAGGGGAACACATTAATGTAAGTGCTGTAGACTTACAGCTTTATATATGCCCTGAAGATGTGTCAAGACTTTCCTGCAAATTGTCCAAACTAAGTGAGAATCATACAGAACAAAGGAAACCATCCCTCTGGGAATGTTTCTGAGTTACATTAAAAATTATTTTTGGCACCTTCTCAGAGTGCAGCAAAAACATATTCATACCAAAGTTGAAATTAATGGATGTAAACAGATAAGAGCTATTAATTAATATTCTTTCACAACAATGAAGTGAAGAGAATCATTAAGCCAGCCAAATCTCTACATTTTAAAAAACTTCTGTGGAGTAGAAATATTGACTGAGTTGAGGAGTTTATTTGAAATTAAAAGATGAGTGCAATTCCATTTCAACAGATCTGGGAAACAAAATCAGTTTGCCTCTTAGGCACACAGTAATGACTGTCATAACTAAGAAACATTCAGTCTGTAAATAAATGAAAGTATAAACCTAATTCTAATGTATGTTTTGTTTAGTCACAAACTAGAACGTTAAGTTTTTTATACTGTATTGCAAATATAAATTTTAATTCAGTGGATACATGCTTCTGCATTCATCGTCTGTCAAACTATGTATCAATCTTATTTCATTGGTACAGTCTTGTGTTTTAAACATCAGTAGAGGTCATGAGACTAGCATTTATATTTTCCTTTTCTAACATTTCACTAAATAATAGCATACGTATAGTAAAGGTGGAAGTAAGTGTATATAACTTATTTAATTTTCACTAACTGAATACGGCCATGGAATTAGCACTCAGATCAAGAAACAATGCTAGTAACAGTACCCTAGAGGTCTTTTTTGTCCCCTTCTACTCATCATGCTCTCGCCCACTTAACCTGTTTTCTGACAATAGATTCACTTTATTTCATGCTACATTAAAAAAATTAAAGAATAAAAGCAGTCAATCAATCAAATTGAGCTTTCAGGTCTAGCTATGAAAATATTTTAAATACAAATATCCAGATTTCTTTTGCTCCAATAGTTCTCAAAGCATGATCGAGGCTCCCTGGGAAGATGTTCAAGAAACTGTGAGGGGGTTCTCAAGGTCAAACTATGTTCATAATAATGCTGAGACATTATTTGCCTTTTTTTCTCAGTCTTTGAAGAATGTTTACTGGGATTTCCAGAGGCTGCATGAGCAAACTGAATGCAGAACTAAATATGAGAATCCAATTTTCAACTATTAAGCCAGGTATAAAAAAGATTTACAAAAATATAAAACAATGCTGTTCTTTTTATTGTTTCTTTCTGGAAAATATAGGTGTTTTTTGAATAATATGCTATTTACATTAACATGTAATGAGTTTATTATTATTACTTAACATTGATTAATAATTAAATATTTTAAGAGTCAGTGTTAATTTCTAATATATAAATATTGATAGATATATCCCATAAACAAAGGTTTTTGGAAGAATCAATGATTTATGAATATAAAAAAGTTTTATGAGATCAAAATATCTGAGATCCACTGTCCTCGATATTCTAGAGAGTAACTCCCACACTATTCTTCTGAATCAGCTCCTGTTAGTCATGAATGACTTAGTTATCAAATTTACTTGTCATTTTTCAACATTTCTTTACTTGAACTCTGTAAATTTTGGGGATTACTTTTTCTCCAGATTGTTTTTCCTTCACAATTCCTCATATCATTTGCTTCTATAAAATTATTCTATTTCATCATTTCTTATGTTTATGTACAAGCCCAACTTTAACTTCCCACTTCTGATATTCAAATTTATTTAAAAAATCACAGTTCATTATTGAATCTAGATTTGATTTTACTCTACTTAAAGGCTAATATGGGGCTGGGATTTAGCTCAGTTGGTAGAGTACTGTGCTGTAGTATCTGAGGTCCCGAGTTCAATTCCTAGCACCACAAAAATGGGAAAAGGGCCTGGCAATCCACTCCCAAGGCAATCCCAAAATAGTCAGCCATTGAAAACCGTATGAGGGTCACTATGAGTCAGATACAGACTCGACGGCACCTAACAACAACAACAAAGGCTAATATGTTATTAAGGTAGTTCTTTGTATTATTTCATGGATGCTGACAGTTATGAGTAAAAAATGAAGAGCTTTATTATTCACAGTACAGTATGACTCATGAGCATCAATGAGTTTGTTTTGGTTTCTTTTTTCCCTAAACTCCCATGGTAATGACATGGAGGGGCCATGACTGATACTATATAGGCAGTGGTATTGCACTGCAGCTATAGAACTATGATCTTATGAAATCCTTTTTATAGCAAACAGCTAGCTGGCTCATGCCTTGAGATTGCTCTTGTTAACCCAACTCTTGACAAATTGCCTGTCTAAACAGCAGTCTGGGCCTTGCATATTTGGCATTTTAAGCAAGAATTTAGGGAGACATTCAGGGTACATAGAAGATTATTTCTCCCAACACACATTTGAGAAATGAATAATCTGGGGCCACTTTACAAAATAGAAGATGCCGCTTCTCACACACCCAAATGGTAAAGATAATCACAAGCTGTATTCATTCTTCAGAATACATACAAGAACTCCTGCCTTAAATATTCATGTTTCTCAGGGTACTTACATGAACTTATTATCTCAACTGACATATACTCCATGCATGATCAGTTACCACCAGTATAAGCAATCAAACCTTTTTCATCAGCCTTAGGTATTTTTAATCCAATAGCATGCTTTATGTTTCCATATGATTGTTAAATAGGCACTTCAAATTCAGCATGATTAGCATTAATCCAATCAACATTTTGTCCTGCCCCCCAGCCAAAGTTAGTGTATTTTTATTCACTGTTCAAAATCTTGATAACAATTACTTGTCATTCCATTGCCTCAGGCAAAATTTGATGCCATTTTTCTTTATTCTTAGTACTCCAATATCCAAATGTTCTGCATTTCTCGTGATATTTTTCTTTTATGTATTTCCTGAACCTGTTCACTCAATATCAACTTCTACAGCTTAGGTTCAGAAACTCAGCATCCCTTGCTGTCCTCTGTAGCAACAGCCCTTAATGAGTCTCCATGTATTTATCTTCTGATCATTTGGGATTGTGAGGAGGATGTAACAGGGGAAGAGACTGGGCTCTGGTATCAGACATACTCTGACTCTGCAATCTTGGACAACATATTGACCTCTCTAAGGCTGTTCCTTACTTATGACATCAAAGGCAATATTTTCTCAATTATGAAGTAAATTGTTAGGATTACATAATATGATACATGTATATAAAAAGCACAATGTATGCCCCATAGTTCCTGACAATACTACTCTTCCTCCTGTTCTTCTTCTTAGAATAATTAAAGGGTTTTCACTCACATAAAACAACATCCAACTCTTTATTATCACGTAGCAACCTCCCAGTTTCACTTTCCTATTGCTTTTGACACATTTTCAGGGACAGAATTGCATATTGTGATATCTATCTATCTATTACATATTGCAGGAGTATGATATTAAAAATCATTTCTAATGCTGCATAATAAAACATGGGAAATAATCTGTTAATACTAAATTAACAGTAACAAAATAAATATGCCCTCATTGCATATTTTTATGAAAATTTCCACTAAATATTTGATAATTTAAGGTCAAACATAGGACTCTGCAAAGAAAGTGAACAAAACATACATGCAGGTATCTTAGTTTATATATGAAATATAGCAATGGGGTCCAAATTAGAAGAGTTAAAAAAAGACTAATTTTTGGACCAACATTCAATTCTATGAGAAAAGTCCTACTTTTGGACTTGGAGATGATTACAGTGGAAGAGAAATCTGGAATCTGGAATATTTACTATAATTACAATGTGTACTGGAAGAGATGACCCCAGCGTTCCTTTGGCTCACTACCTCTTGACACTGCAATGCCTAGTATTCTCTATGGTTATTTGTTATCCATTCATTCATAAAAGTTTTCAGCTTCGTACAATGCTATTATTCATTTTTTGTGGTACTGGGGAGTTATACCCAGAACCTCACACATGCTTTTCACAAGTGTTCAACCACTGAGCCATATCTTAACCCATTTTTACTTTATGTTTTGAGACAGGGTCTGCTAAGTTATACAGGCTGCCTCTGGCCTTGAACTTGCAATACTCCTGCCTCTGCCTCCTGAGTCACTGGGATTAAAGGTGTGCACCATCATGCCCAGCTATTCAATTATTTTTTCATGGTGGAAAAATTACTCTTATAAGGAAATAAGAGTACTGTTTGGTTTTAAAAT
>VMDO01030577.1:0-21128 GCA_007922755.1 Pedetes capensis | reverse complement strand
ATACAAATAGCCATTTGAGCATTACCAAATGTGCCAAAATAATTTTAAGATATTTATTATTCTGAAAAAAGCAATAGCCAAAAGGAGAAAATCTTTTCTTACATAAAAAGATGATGGTAAATACAAAACTACCAAAATTTGTCTAAAGATCACATATATATGTATATATTACATATATATTATGTATATATCTTAAATGGGAATATTTAAAGAAAAATACAATAGCAATTAAAAAGGCTGTCAGCAGCCTATAAGACATTAATTTTAGCTTCAAAATATTATATTTATTATATTTATTTGGGCTCTAATATTAGTAATTTTATTACTCAATTAAAAGAATTGTACTATATATAAACCCTCCTACAAATGAAGAACATTTATGAAAATGTATTTGAGTATGACAAAGCAAAAAGGCATCCACAAAGACTAATAATATGTCTATCTGTTATTTTTCTTATTTATAAACTTTCTGTTATTCATTTATTATTTTTATATAAGTGAATGATAAGAATCAAAACGAATAATTTATATTCTAGTGTTCTGTTGTTGTCAGGTGCCATCTAGTCAAGTCCGACTCATAGCAACCATCTGTACAGCAGATCGAAACACTTCCTGATTCTGTACCAGGCACATGATCTTATTTATGTTTAAGCCCATTGTTGCAGACACTGTGTCAATCCACCTGGTGGAGGGTTTTCCTTTTTTTTGTTGACCTGCCACTCTCCCAAACATGATGTCTTTCTCCAGGGACTGATCTCTCCTGACTACATGTCCAAAATATGTAAGATGCAGTCTGGCCATTCTTGCTTCCAAGGAGCACTCTGGTTGCACTTCTTCTAGGACAGACCTGATGGTTCTTTTGGCAGTCTGTGATATATTCAATGGACATCTCCAGCACCATAATTAAAAGCCTCAATTCTTTTCCTGTCTCCCTTGCTCAATGTCCAGCTTTCACAACCATATGAGATGACTGAAAATACCATGGCATGATTTTTCAATAATGATTGATGGCATAGTCAATGTATTTATGGAATTTATGGTAAAATATATTAACCTCATCTACACCTATGCCACCCTGGAGTCTGATCCCATCTCTATCTCAGAAGCTAAGCAGGGTTGGACCCAGTTAGTCCTTGGTTGTGAGATTGCATGGGAATACACAGTGAGTAGGCTTGCCAGACGGTCCCAGCAACCCATTCCTGAAACAACCAGCCATTGAAAGCCCTATGAATAGCAGAGAAGCACACAGTACAGAGCATGGTAGAGTGTCAGCTAGTGTTTCCTTCTGTTTTAGATAGGGTCTCTATGAGTTCTAGCCAACTCTAGGGCACCTAACATCATATTCACATCATCAGCATATTTCATAAAAAAGTTCGCTAACTACCTTGAACGTACAACTTCAGGAAAACTGTTACATATTGATATTATTTTCTAAATATGAATTACTTAGACTTCAAATTTTGTTTAGAAGTAGATAGTTTTTTAAATGTTTTCTTCTATTATTTTTTTTGCCTGACTTGAATTCTTTGACTTCTTATTTTGTAACTTAGCCAACAAGGCCAACTAATGCATAGTCACTTATGTATGTCTGTGCATATATTTATTTATAATATAGATGTCTAAATAAATGTCTTTTTCCTTTGGGTTAGTGCTTCAATAATGTCTTGAAATTTTCTTAAAATATTAGCTTTTTTTAAAAGCAAGTCATTCATTTTTTTCTTTGAGAAATATGATAACTATATACATATAGTCTTATTTGGGCTGGGATTTAGCTCAGTTGGTAGAGTGCTGCTCTGCAGTCTCTGAGGTCCCAAGTTCGATTGCCAGCACTGCGAAATTGGAGAAGTAAGTGGCACTCCACTCCCAAGGTAATCCCGAAACTGTCAGCCATTGAAAACCCTAGGAGGGTCACTATGAGTCCGACTCGACTCAACGGCACCTAACAACAACAAAGAGTCTTATTAGGACTTATTTGCCATTTGGAATATGAATTATTTTAGAGTTAAAATATAATTACTAATAGTCAAAAAGTACCAATAAAACTCTGCAACAAATAGAGAATTATGTGGGATTTTATAGCTATTACTTTATGTGTTCTTTTCTATAATATTCAACTAATTAGACTGATTGTAGTCAATAGCTCAAATATAAGGTCTCCTAATATCAGATTACCATAAAAGAAATAGCACTTTATCATTGACTAGGTCTGTTTGAATGCATTTCTCGGAGAAATATAACTATTTCTCTTCGACAAGAACTATTCTGATTTTGTGAGATGCCAAGAGCCTCCAGTCTGCCATGTTTCTACAATGAGATAACATTTCCATGTCATATCCACTATTATAGCTCTAAACAAAAGGAAAAGAATAAAACTTGGCAAAGATGTGTAAAAACTGGAATTCTCATACATTAGTAAACATTTAACATGGTAGAGACACTTTGGCAAACAGTGTGGCAGCTCAACACACAGCTAAACTCAGTTTCTTCATAATCAATTCCAATTCTCTAATAAATGCCTCAAAGAAAGGATAATGCATGTTTATGAAAAAGCATGTACATTGATGTTCAGAGTAGCCTTATACATAATAGCTCAAGTGTGGAAACAACCCATGTAACCATCAATTGATGAACGAGAGAATAAAATGTGTTTTATTGAAACAATTGAACATTTGTCAATAAAAAGTAATGCTACAATATGAATGAAACTTGAAAATATTATGCTGAGTGAAAGAATCCAGTCACAAGGAATTATCTGTTTTATAATTCTATTTGAATGTAATATGAAGAAGAAAGTAAATAGACTGTTTCCCAGAACTGGAATCATGGAGGAAACTGCAGGATATTGTCTAAGGTCTATGGGTTTCTTTTGGGATTAATTAAAATATTTCAAAAGTAATTGTGCTAATGAATGCAGAACTCTGAAAAAAAACACTAAAATCAATTTGTATGTATAGTCTATAAGGGTGACTTGTATGCTGCATTGATTGTATCTTAATAAAACTATTTTTAAAAATGCCAAGGCAGAAATAATCATCTGTTGTTAGGTGCTCGACTCATTGCGACTCTTATAGGATTTTCAATGGCTGATTGTTTAGGGATTCCTTGGGAGTGGATTGCCTCATCCTTCTCCCATTTCTCCATTGCTGGAAATCAAACTCAGGACCTCAGAGACTGCAGAGTGGTGCTCTGCCAACTAAGTTAAATCCCAGCCTGATGTGTAGTACACCTGTATTCAAATTACAATAGATATTTAGGGTCATTTGCAAAGTTTCTACACAAATAATGCTCTTGTTTTCCATTCCTCCCGAGTCAATTTCAATTAAAAAAAAATCTATAAAATTTTTTGCTTTGAAACAGAAAATCTATTTGAACTAGATATTTCTATATGTACATTTGAAAATTTCTTATAAGCAAATAATTTCCAAAAGCGTTATAACAGTTTTCAAGAAAAATAGTTCAATTTCCAAGATAATATCTCAGGACCTTACATGAACAAATTGTCATCTGCCAAACTGACAATTACTAAAAGCCCAGCTGACCATTGCATTATAATCTGTAGCCCCAAAATGGGTAGGTAACTTAATTCCAGGAATCCTCAAGATAAAAAGACATACAAAGCTAGTAAAACTATAAATGAAACCAGATTTTCAGTTGATTGACTGGCTATAGATAACTTGTTCCCTGACCTATTTCTCTTAACAGAGGTGAGATGCTCAGATTATGAAAACCAGTTTAATGTCTTCTTTGCCACCAATATGGCACTATGTGCTATTTGAAATACATATAAAATAGACATTGAAGGAACTAAATTTACTATATGAAAACCAAAGAGCTTTACTGCCCCTAAAGGAGACCCATGGCATATTGTGGCATATTGTTGTTGTTAGATGCCATTGAGTCTGTGCCTGATTCACAATGTCCCTACATACAGCAGAGGAAACACTACTGTCAGTGCTTCTCTGCTATTCATAGGGTTTTCAATGGCTGTTGTTTGGGAATGGGTTTTCAGGACCTTCTCCCAAACCTACAGCACCTGATGTTCCCAGGTTGTCTCCTATCCAAGTAGTAACCAGGTCTGCCCCTGCTTAGATTTGGAAATCTGATGGGATAGGATGACACTGTGGTACCAATACAAGCTGGGAAGTGGTACAACTTAGATTTACATAGATACAGATGACATAAATCATTTGTGACTCTCACCTAACAGAAGCAAAAGGTAAAGTTTATAGATGAAAAACAGTAAAAACCGTTAGCCAGTGAGTTTTTATAAAATGTGCTTTGTAGGTATTTATGGTTTTCTAAGAAAACTTGTGACTTCAGCTGCTAGGGATTTATTAGATGAGATCTGCAAGAAATAGCTATTAATGTTCTAATGTTTTACTAACAAGTCTGTATCAGATGACCAGGGGCTTTTCCAGGTCTCTGGTTACATGTACTCAGCAATTACATATATGCGGCTATGATTCCAATTTTGTCATTCTGATGCCTATTGAAATTAGTTGCATAAAATCATATAGCTGATGACTTTTGGAGTTGGGTTTAAACAACAGATATTTTGCTTCCCAAGACTTATTAATTATTTCTACTAAATTATATCTATTTTTATCTCCTAATTTTATATTGCCATCTCCTGTCACTGCTTTATTTATCTAGATTAGCTATTTCAATAGTTAAAACATTAACAAATTAAATATCAATATATCTTTCATCTAAACATGATGAATTTTATAAATCTTTCTTAGTAACAGAAAATGTTCTTAGAACTGTTACTTTTCTTATGAATTTGATCATGAAAGTTAAGGTTTGATTTTTATTTAACATTTCTAGTAAGTATAAACTCATTGTATTGTTCTCTACTCAAAGATAGAAGAGGATAGTATGAATCTTTTGTGAATTTTGGGGTCTCTGTTACACAGAGTCACATTTACAAAAAAAATAGTAGTTCTGTTTCCATAAATCCAGCTTTTGATATATATGAGCTGATCACTGAGTTTTTAAAACTTTATATAATTAAAGTTATTTCTGATTGAGTTTTTCTTTAAACATAAATTCAACAAGCCTTTGGAGCTGCAACATATTGGGCTTGGTACCGAAGATACAAAGTTTATATACATATGTACACAAAAACTATATATAAACACAAAATGTGTGCATACACACACATACACACGCAAACACACACACATAGTGGACAATCCTTACTCATGGGTTCTGCATCTGTGAATTCAACCAACTGTGGGTCAAAAAATAAATTGCTTTTGTGCTAGATGTACAGGGTTTTTAAAATCATTTATTCCCTTACTAATACACTATAAGTGCTAGAATTTATATTAGTTGGTCTCAACAGTCTCTGAGGTCCCAAGTTCGATTGCCGGCACCACAAAAAGAGGAGAAGGATGTGGCAATGCACTCTTGAGACAATCCCAAAACAAGCAGCCATTGAAAATGCTATGAGGGTCACTATGAGCCAACAGGACCTGATGGCACCTAACAGCAACACAGCAATACACTATAACAACTGTCTGCATAACATTTATATTGTACTAGGTATGATAAGTAATCTAGAGATGATTTAAGGAACATGAATATGCATAGCTTATATGAAAATTCTGTGGCATTTTGAATAAGGAACTTGAGCATCTGTAGATTTTGATGTCTTCAGGGAGCCCTGGGGAACCAATACCCTGATAATGACAAGGGATACCTCTGTGTGTCTGTGTGTGTGTGTGTGTGTCTGTGTGTGTGTGTGTGTGTGTGTGTGTGTGTATGGTTGGGGGGCAGCTCAGTGGCAGAGTGCTAGCAAGACATGAGTGAGTCTCTGGGTTCAACTCTCAAGTATTGCAAAAAAAAGTAATACATAAAGAACACTGCTTAAAATGTGTATTTTGACACCCCCAATATAAAATGGGGAGTGACCAGAGAGACCAAATGAGTATTTCTGAGTTAGTGTTGCAGATAAAGAGGTATCATGGTTTAAAATAAATTATCATAATTATTTTCTACTTTCTAAGACTAGTTGGTTGACACTGATTTGGCTATAGAATTAATGAAAATGCCACACATTGTAAAATGGATATATTCACTTCCACGGTATTACATGGGTTCACTGTTTAGTTTTTAATCATTTAATTGAGATGATTTGATATATGTAACAATATATTTAGAAATAACTATAATTATTTTTTAGTTAAAAATGAAGGAAAATGTCATCTTTCACTTCAGTATCATTATTAGTAACTGAAAATATTATTTTCTCCATAGTATAGTAGGGAAGTTATATCAGAATTACAGGAATCATATAAAACACTTTTTTACCTTCAGACTTAGAAACACAATGAGTTAAAAATAACCATTTTGTTACTACATATTCTTTCACTGTATAACAAAATCATAATACATTTATATTAATAATGATTTTATTATATTTTATTACTTTATAATAAAATGTAACCAACTAAAAACCAATTTTATTGTAATGTGTTCACAAAATCTTGTGGCTGTGAAGGACCTTGCAAGTGAATGAAGCCAAAAGCCCTGCTTACAATGAGGGCATCCAGTCTGCCAATTGCCAGGTATCAAGGTTAATTCTTTTAATATCCTCTGGAACACAGTATCATAGTTCCATTAGAGTATACTTAAATCTGCATATCCTGAAAATGATATACACTGTGAATTCATTTGAAGTATATTTTTATTTGGTGCTATGGAGATTGTAAAATCATTAGGGTGATGATGTCATGCAGGTTTTATTTATTTAGTTCCTCATTTATATTTTCTGGTACTGAGGGGCTGAATCCAGGCATCATACCTTGTAGGCAAATGCTGAATTACTGTGCTACACTTCAGCTGCACCTACCTTTTTAACATTTTTTCTATCTAGAGAAAGGGTCTCTCTCAGTTATGCAAGCTGCTTTGGGCTTCAAACTCTCATTCCTCTTGCCTCAGCTTCCTGGGTTGCCTGGCTTTAGAGATATGTACCACTTTGGCAATTTCTTTTTTTATTTAATTAATTAAGATTTTTTAGTATTTGGGAGTTGAACCTAGGGCCTTGCACATATTTTTGCAAGTGCTGCATTTTCAGTTCTTTTTTATTTTTATTTTACTTTCAGTCAGGGTCCTTCTAAATTAGGCAGGCTGCCTCTTGCCTCGAATCTGCAATCCTCCCTTGAGTTGCTGGGATTACTGGCCTGTGGCACTGCACCCTCAGCAATTTAACTCGGCAATTTATTTTAAAAATTCTCCCTTCTGATATGTCAAAATGAAAATATTTACATGCTACAATCAATCACAGTCTTACCTACATGTTGAGCTACTTATATAAATCAGTATAATATTCCCTTTGTTCCCCTTTATTTGCTATCAGATATAATAATAGCAGGGGCTGGGGTTTAGCTCAGCTGGTAGAGTGCTGCACTGCAGTCTCTGAGGTCCCGAGTTCAATTCCCAGCACAACAAAAATGGGAGAAGGACCTGGCAATCCACTCCCAAGGCAATCCCGAAAGAGCCAGCCATTGAAAACCCTATGAGGGTCGCTATGAGTCGGATACCAACTCGACGGCACCTAACAATAACAACATAATAATAGCAACCACCAAGCTAACAAATAACAATGAAAAGTTTTCTGAAAATATTCCCTCTTTAGGTTGCTTAGTGGAAAGCAGGATCATTTGAATTTTCTAAATTTCTGTTGATACTTAAATTCTCCAGGAAGATTTTTTTTTAATTTAGTAATGTTAGGGTATGTAATTAATCAGATTTCCATCACTGTAATGGACAGATTTCCGTCACTGTAATGGAATACTTGAGACAATTGAGACAATTAACAAATAAAAAAGTGAAAGTAGATTTTGGCTCACAATTCTAGAGATTTCAGTCCAAGATCAAATGGTCCTATTTCTTTAGGTTTTGGAAGAGGGCAGCACATCATGGAGGGAGTATGTGGTGGAACACACTCATTTCATGAGTCAGGAATTAATGAAGGAAAAGGTAAAGATGGGATTTCCACAATCCCCTTCAAGGACACACCTCCAACATCCTAAATTCCTAAAGCTTCCATCATCACTTCCCAAAAGTGCCACCAGGGTGACCGAGCCTATAACACATGGACCTTTGAGGGAAACTTATCCAAACCATAGCAGGATCTGTGGACTCTCCTTTTATAAAAATAAGTTTTTGATGTGGTTTGAATGTTTGCCCCTTCTGAAACTTAGACTGACATTTAATTGCCACTGTAACAGTACTAAAACATGGGATATTGAAGGGATGATTAGATGATAGGGAGATTACTCTAAATGAATGGATTATGACACTATCATAGGAGTTGGATAATAGTAATAGGGATAGTAGGTTTTATTGAGTCCGGCCCTTCATGCATTGTCTTTTCCATGGACTTGCTTGTCCTTCTGCTCTTCTACTGTAAGAAGAAACAGCACAAAGACCCTCACTGAATACCACACCATACTCTTGAAATATCTAGCCCCCGGGGTGTGAAAAATAGTTTCGTTTTCTTTATCAATGACCCAGTCTATGGCATTACCTTAGCAAGCAAACATACCAGGAAAGAATCTAAAATAAAAACAAAACCTTTAAAATTTTAATTCACTTTTATTTTTTTCTCATTTTTATGAGATGTGATTGTACAATACCATTTTCTTGATCAATGTTGTTATTCTTGCAATATTATTTCATATATTCCCCTAGCACTTTTGAAGATTGACTTTATTATCACTTCCTCACTGTAAGGTTTATAATTATTTGTAAATACATGCCAAGAAAATCACTAAGGAAACTCATAAACATAAACTACTTGATGCTTTAAGTAATTTTCCAGGTCAATCACTTTATATTTTCCAAATCAGTGATTTTATCAGTATTAGAAATCATTATTCTTTCTTGAACAACTAGGAAACACATAATGATAAAGTAAACTGATAAATTAAAGCATAAGTTCAGGAGTAAAGGGCTGAATACTTATATTTCTTTTAATTTAAGATTTTCATGTATTGTTGAATTTTTTGTGTATGTGTTTCAAAAGCAAAGTGAATCTTCAAGCACCAAAGATTTTCACTGCATAAAAATCAACTCTTCTCATGTTACATGTGTTTTCCAGATCAACTTTTCCTAAACTTGGATTTTGTATATTGTAAGCATAATATCGAGAATGGTCACTTTTCACCAATCAATAAGCAATAATGTATACTTTCTTAGCATGGACTGTGGAGTAAGACAGATAGGGTTTTATTACAGTTCTTTTATAGGTAATTTCAGCAATCTATGTAACATTGCTAATCATCAGATTTCTTATCTGAAAAATGGATGTTAAATAACAGTGCCAACTTCATTCACACCCCTCATGTGTTTAGCAGCTTCTCATGCTGTAGGGCCTTGCATATTGCTGTGATGTTCAAAACTATGCCACCAAAGAATGGAATGCATTAAATCCTCAGGTCCTCTTTTTGTTGATGTGGCACAACTAGAAATGAGAAGAAATGCAGTTGCTGTAACAATGGGCTCAACTATAAAAAGATTGTGTTCATGGCACAGTGTTGGATAATGTTACCTTCTGTTGAACATAGGGTCACCATGAGTCAGATCTAACTATATGGAGCCTAACAGCAACCACCACCTCATTGGTTATTATGAAGATTAATGCATTTTCATGTGAAATAGGCTTTACAAGGGACTTAGTATTTGCTGTTACTTTTTATAAGGAATATTTAAACCTATCAATGTTAAGATGGATAAAAATTGATTGAATAAAAATTTTTAATTTGTGGAGCCACTAAATTGTACATTTTAAGTAAACATCCAAAAATATTTTAGTTCGTCATTGTTACTTCAGTATTAGACAATGTTAGCATGGACTTCTTGGAAACACATATAAAGTTAAGATAATTTATGATACATTTATAAAGTAATGATCTTTAATGCAGATATTCCTAGAAGATACTTAAAAATATAATCATCTTGAATTTCAATATCTCAACTATTCTTTCTTTTTTCATAAGGTATAATTGGCAAATAGAAAACTGTATATATTTATGGTATATTAAATGATGTTGTTGTTGTTGTTAGGTGCCGTCGAGTTAGTATCCAACTCATAGCAACCCTGTGTACAACAGGGGAAACACTATTGTCAGTGCTTCTCTGCTGTTCATAGGGTTTTCAATGGCAGATTGATTTTTGGGAGGGGGTTGTCAGGTCCTTCTCTCAGCCTACAGCTTCTGGTGTTCCCAGGCGGTTTCCCATCCAGGTACTAACCAGGCCCGACCCTGCTTAGCTTCCGAGATCTGATGGGATCGGATGCCACGGGACTATAGCTGCAGGCATATTACATGATAGTAATCATTATATATAGAATTACCATAATCAAGCTATATCTATCACTTCACAAAGTTAACATTTGGGAGTATAGGGAAAACAACTAAAGAAAATTTTATTAACTTGAATAATAATAATATTAAATAGTTTGGAAAGTAGAATGCTCAAGTTATTATCCAAGTAAGAACACTATGATTTTTTAAATCTTGTTATCTCAGTCAAAAGCTTCCTAATATAAAGCAATAGGTCAATTTAATCCTTAAAGGTGTTCATACAGCAAAATCTAAAATGATTTGTACATTAGTCATTATTTATACAAAAGGCATATATACAATGAATGACATTTGAAAGCCTGTATTAATTTATCATTCAGTGATAAGCCCACATTTATCTTTTAATTATATATATATACACACATATATATGTATGTATGTATGTATGTGTATATACATATATATGTATATATATACATACATATCTATATCTATATCTATATCTATCTATCTATCTATCTATCTATCTATCTATCTATATATTTGTGGTACTGGGGGTTGAACCCAGAGCCTTGTGCTTGCATGCTTTGCAAGTGCTGGACCACTGAGCTGTACCCCCAGCCCAGTTTTTGAGACAGGGTCTCACTAAGTTACGCAGACTGCCTCTGGTCTCAAATTTGCCATACTCCTGCCACCACCTCTTGAGTCCCTGGGATTACAGGTATGGACCACTGCACTCGACTTTTTAATGATAATTTAATAACAATGACAATAATTTATGTATTTTCCCCTAAGTAAATACTGTACTTTGTTGTTCTTGTCAGGTGCCATAGAGTTGGTGTCCTACTCATAGAGACCCTGCATACAACATGTGAAACACTATTATTAGTGCTTCTCTGCTACTGGTAGGCTTTTCAACGCCTGATTGTTTTGGGGGAGTGGGTTGCTGGGTCCTTCTCCAATGCCTATGGTACCTGGTGCTCCCAGGCTGTCTTCTACCCAAATACTAACCAAGTCTAACCTTGCTTATTTTCCCAGATCTGATGGTATCAGATGTCACAGTGATATGCCTGTAGGCAAATAACATATAGAGTAGTGATATTAGATAAAGAGTCTGATTAGGGTTTTTCTTACTACATTCACTTCACATAGTAGGAAATCTAGTTTAGCCTTTGAAATTAATCAAAACTTTAATGTGAATAGTCTATATCTCTATAGAAAAACATCTAAGAGAGCAGGCCATATTATGGGTAAGGCTTGGTCCAAATAGATCAGAGAAAATGCTGGGTGTTGTGGTTGCAGCATCACAGTAGCAGGTACCTGTAAGTTTCCATTATAAAGGACAGGAATTCAGGAAAGAGTAAAGAGTTTGGGGGAGTAAAGCAATAACCAGCAAAACAAAGTACTGATGTTCTAAAAAGTATGTTTAATAAATCATGAACTCTCTTATTCTTTAAATGCCTCATGTAATTTTTTTCTAGATGAGCTAAATATGATTTAGCATGTTATAGACTCATATATATCCACATATTATTGATTTTTATAGTCTATTCAAGAAATCCCTATTTAAGATTAAGGTGTGTCTGACTCTGCCATGGAATTTTCAATCACATCATATGGTTCTGGAAACTGAACATTGAATAAGGAAGACAGGAGAAGAATTGATGCTTTTGAATTATGATGCTGAAAATGAATGTTGAATATACCATGGACTGCCAAAATTACCAACAGATTTGCCCTAGAAGAAGTGCAGCCAGAGTGCTCCTTGGAAGCAAGGATAGCTAAACTGCATCTTACATATTTTAGATATGTAGTCAGGAGGGACCAACTCCTGGAGAAGGACGTCAGGTTTGGGAAAGTGCCAGGTCAGTGAAGAAAAGGAAAATCCTGAAACTGATGGATTGATTCAGTGTCTGCAGCAGTGAGCTTAAACACAAGTAAGATCCTGTGCCTGGCACAGAATCAGGGAGTATTTCATCCTGCTGTGCATAGAGTCGCTAAGAGTCAGACCTGACTCGAGGGCACCTAACAACAACAATTTAAGATGAATTCATTTTTCTCTCCATATTTTACAATGTTTTTAAAATAAATACAATGTATTTTATATTCTTATTGTAAATTTTATTTTGGTCATTGTTGTAGCTATTAAAATTGTACTATTTCCCCCATTGGCCTGGGGTTTAGCTTAGTTGGTAGAGTGCTACTCTGCATTCTCTGAGGACCTTGGTTCAATCTTCAGCACCATAAAAACTGGAGAAGGATGTGGCAATCCTCTCCTGAAGAAATAACAAAACAATAAGCCAATGAAGATCCTATAAGGGTCGCTATGAATCAGACCCCACTAAAGGGTACCTAACAAAAATAACAAATTTTCCCTACTGTGCTTTCTTCTAATCTTTTGTTTTAAAAGATTTTCTTTAACTTTATAACTATTATATTTTAGGGGCTGGGATTTAGCTCGGTAAAGCACTGCTCTGCAGTCTCTGAGGTCCCAGGTTCAATTCCCAGCATTGGAAAAATGGTAGAAGGACGTGGCAATCCACTTCTGAGGCAACATGGAAAAAATAAGCCACTGAAAACCCTATGAGGGTCGCTATGAGTTGGATATAACTGGATGGCACCTAATAACAATAACAACATTATATTTTAGAAACATTTCTTAATGGTGAGCCATCAATCATTTGATTATCCAATTTGGGGAGATATGACTAGATTAGCAGAAGGCTGGATGATAGCTCCTAGATTCTGTGTATTACAAAATAATCTTTGACTTGATTAAGACAAAATGTATAGCTAAATAAATCCATGATGGAATACTGAAACTTTGCAGTGAATCATCTTAAAAATAAAAGAGATCTAAAATTCAAGGCGTGGCCTACAATGAATTACAATTTTTGACACAGAATTCAAATTGTACTAAAACTAATGTATAATACTATTAGGTATGAGCTATGTTAAAAGTGGTTTTGCAAATATCTATCAATATGTTTTCATATTACCCATGGAGTTGTTGTTAGGTGCCGTCGAGTCGGTATCCGACTCATAGCGACCCTTTTGGGATTGCCTTGGGAGTGGATTGCCAGGCCCTTCTCCCACACCCATGGAGTAGTACTGGCATATTTACTATCCAAATGAGGATATTGTAGCCCCCCAAATTTAAGAGCCTTAGCCACAATGATGCTCTTTCTAAAAATAGTCTTTGAACGTAGAAAATAGGCCATCTGCCATCGTTATGAAAAATAATTTATTTCTGAAGACAATTAAAAGAACAAATACCTAGTCTTGTGATCAGAGAAGGTAACAGATGATAATAAGGAAACTTTATTAGATATGCAATTTTTCCCACAGGGATATCCAATATAAAATTGTAAAATGTTTTAAATTGTCACGGTAGTTGAGGCTCTGGTTTCTGATTTTCTCTGTTGTTGGGTGCTGTCAAGTTATGTCTGACTCATAGTGACTCTCATGGGGTGTTTAATGGCTTATTGTTTCAGGATTGCCTTGGGAGTGGATTGCCATGTCCTTCTCCTTTTTGTGGTGCTGGGAATCCAACTGAAGACCTCAGAGATTGCAGAGCAACCCTCTACCAACTGATTTAAATCCCAGCCCTGATTTTCTCTGTAAAAATGTGAATTTATGTCATACATTTATCTTTACATAGAGAACTAGTACATAGTCTTAGTGTGTGTGTGTGTGTGTGTGTGTGTGTGTGTGTGTGTGTGTGTAAGGAAGTATATGTGGGTGCCAAGGAATGGACTTTTTGTAAGAGAAGATACTTTCATTCTTGTTCCCTTTATACTTGTTTTTATAACTTTCTGGAATGTTCTATCACCTTTTTTCTTCCCTTGAAAGGCTTTGGAATCAATATTTAGACCCATGTCAAATAGCTCCTTCACTTTCTCTGATTTACACAGAAACTAGAATGATCTTCTACTATCCCAAAACAATCAAATTGTACCTCACTTTTTTCTCATTGCTGTATTTTAACTCCTTATTGAAGCTATCTCCTTCAGCATTTCTTTCGTTTCCCAAGCTTCATATCTGTACTATAAAGCACAAGTTCCTTCACCTTAGGGTAATGAAGAAATTTGAGTTTTTATCCCCAGGAGTTAGATTAGTTTCTGGTAAGTAAAAGACATTGAAAAAAACACAGGGTAAATGATTTTTACAGTATCTTGAAGATATTACTCCTGCAGAGAAAAAGCTCAGTGACTTCACACAATAGGTTAGATGATGTAAACTATCACTGCAGAAATATCTGCAAGATTATGCTCATACAGTTTGTCATTGTTTTCTTTCATTTTTTCACTTAGGACAATGTTAACTACCAAAAAAAGAGTGTACATCAGTAAATTAACCTGTATTCTAAAGACTGTCATATTTATCCTTATGTCATCAATTAGTGTATTATATTAATTATAATGTAGCACAGATATAATACTTTTTATTCTGTCATAAAAGTGATTGATTATGAATTCAGTATCTTAAAGAATCATTTATTGTTATGGTTTACCATTTATCAGTTATAGTATATTTGGAAAATACTGAACTATAGTAGAATATTAATTTTAACTCACATTATAGGAAACTACTTTCTACTGATTGCAACAATAGTTTTACTAGAAGAGATAATAGATTTTGGACAACTCATTTATACTTGGTAGTTCTCAGTTAATTTTTGAATATGTGAAGAATAGATTTTTGAACAATATCAAAGATTTTCAAAAAACTTTTATCAGACTCATAATATGCCTCTTTCATATTACATGTTTAGATGCAGGGATTTGCAAAAACAGATGTTCATGAAAGTATTTTAGCACATGGAATCAGTGTTATGAACATCTCATATATGAAGTCTTAGTTTCTAAACTAGTACTTAAATCAACATCACAGAATATTTCAGAGATTTATATGGTCCTTCACTTCAGTGAACTAGAAAATGTTCCTCAAATGCAGCCAGACATATAACAGACCTAGAGATGCAGAAAACTACCAGTGTATCTTGCCAAAGAACCAGATGCTGTCTTTATAAGAAAATTTCCCAGTTTGGCAACAGGAGTTGACAGTGTCAGCCAAATGATTCTTCCACACTTTGGAAGACACTTTAAAAAAAAACCTAAATGCACACACGCATGCGTGCACACGCACACACACACACATACACACACAGTTTGAAGAGCACTGCATAATTTATCTTTTAAACATAGACTAAGGTGAACAATATGTGCCTTAATCATTATATATACATTTTTAAATTTAGATTCAAAAAATAAGAATTTTATTATGTGTTTTAAATGTAGATATGATAGTAACATATGTTCAGAAGAACATGCGTGTCCCTAACAATCTTCAAGTACATAAAATTATCTTGTCAACCTTGTGAGATGTAATAGCAACAAACTCAGAGCAGTACCTTTGCTTGGAATTGCCCTGTATCAGCAGGAGCATGTGTGTTTTCTTTTATGTTTCATACTGTTTTTGTTTTTAATGATTATTCAAAAGCCTAGTAAAATTAATAAAATTCAGTTTGCTATTTAAAAGTAAGAAAATATAAAATACAAACTAAATGCATAAGTGAACAGAAACTATGGACCCTGATAGGAACATTTGTTTGTTGTTGTTAGGTGCCATGGAGTCGCTGTTCGACTCAAAGCTACCCTATGTACAACAGGAGAAACACTATTGTTAGTAGTTCTCTGCTGTTCATAGACTTTTCAATAGCTGATTGTTTTTCAAGAGTGAGTTGAGGGTCCTTCTCCAAAGTCTACAGTGCCTGATGTTGCCAGGCAGTCTCCTATCCAAGGACTACACAGGCCCAACGGTGATTAGTTTCCAAGATCTGAGGAGAGTGTATGCCACAGTGGAATGGCTGCAGAAAAGAGGAACATTAAGTGAAGTTTTCACTTATTTTGAGTACAAAAACAGATAGCACTTATTTGTTGTTGTTAGGTACCTGTTGAGTCGGTATCCAACTCATAGAGACCCTCTGTACACCAGGTGAAACACTATTGTCACTGCTTCTCTGCTGTTCATAGGGTTTTCAATGGCAGATTGATTTTTGGGAAGGGGTTGCCAGGTCCTTCTCCCAAGCCTACAGCTTCTGGTGTTCCCAGGTGGTCTCCCATCCAGGTACTAACCAAGCCTGACCCTGCTTAGCTTCTGAGATCTGACAGGATCGGATGCCACAGGGCTATGGCACTTATTTAGCAGCATTTATTTTCTCTAGAGTTGGATTAGTAATATTGATCCTCAAATTCTCATGTTGTGTGCTGAGACACTTTTGTAAAATATTTTTATATAGCTGCCAAAACTTTGTAAATAATTTTGAAAGTACCAAATTTTGAATAAATTATTATCAGTTTGAATTTTATTAAGATATTTAGAAAATGGTCTACATTCTAGTAAAAGTGGACAAAATTCTATGTATGTATGCATCTATGTAAATTATACTATTTTTATGGTAGGAGAATCATTAAAGTTTAAATAATATATTAAGACATGCTTGTAATGTGAGCTTATCAAATGGTTTATTCAGTATTTGAAGCTTGTGTCAAATTTTGGAATGTATCTAATGGATCTACAAAAATAATATGCATAACTTTATAATAATGAAAATGAATCCTTTAAAAATCAATTGCATGTTATCCAAATACATCACTAAATTTCAAATTAATTAGTTTCCCAGTGCTGAAATAAATTTAGCTTAAAATAATTGACTTTTGAAGCAGTTTGAAAAAGAAGCATCCAAATGTACAGAAAATTATCTCAGATTATCCTAGGGAGGCATGTTATCCATTTTTTACTCCTACGTGGAGAATGTCCATGATTTTTCATAAAATGGGAAGAAATTCCTATGGACATAAGTCGCCCAGAAAAAATAAACATTACCAGTTCCCAGGAAAGGATTTTTCAATTACTATGTCAATGTCTGATTTTTTGGGCAGGTCACTAGAGCTTGCTATACAGATATTAGCACAGTAGAGTCAACACACCTGGTAGCCACATTCAGGCATCTGACTAAGGCGGTAGCCAAGAGTTTTGCACAGACACAGATGTTAATGCTAAAAATTTTATTCCAGATCTGGCATCTCCATTTTTTATCTGTCAAACCTGTCCTTTGTGTGGCTCAGCTGCTGGCTCTACAAAGCTACATAAACTGGAGGGAGTGTGGAAAAAGAATATTAATTACATTAATCCTTTCCATAAAACACTTACCAGAATTTAGTCATTTTTTATATCATGTTAAATGAATGGCAGTTGCTCCACAATATATTAATAGGAACTAAGAACTTTGTGACTGAAGGAGGAACACTGACTTAGAATACATGCACAAATACATTCACATACATACATTGGTCAAAAATATTATTTTAACTGAAACCAGCTGGGGGGAAGAGATCTTCATATCTGTAAATTAAAAATTAAATATTGAGTTCAGAGAATGAAAGCATAATTTTTCAATAAAATATTTATAATTTTGAAGTATACAAAGCATATTTACATCACATACAACTCTAGGATTACAATTTAAGTGGCATGTACATAATATATACTTTTTGACTAATGTTGTGATTTCTTACTTGGTACTCAATTATTTCCAAGTTCCCTTATTCTTTCTAATATCAGGTTTCTGGGATTTAAAGCTTCTGTAAGGGCCAGGGCCATTGTGGCAGCCCTCTACTTAGGCAAGCAGCCACAAAAACGAAGGCTTCCTTTCTTTTCAATTTGAGTTCAGTAGTTTCAGTTATCTGAGGTAAACTCACACATGGAAAGTTTCAGTAATAAATAATTCATATGTTTTAAACAACTCATTAAATTATTTAAAATGTTTTATGTGATTATCAGTATTGCTGTAAATCTCTTATTGTGCCTAATTTATATATTAACTTTTATTATTGGTATGTATCCTTGGGTGGGAAGAAACATAGTATGTATAGAGTTATGTACCATCCACAGTTTCAGACATCCTCTGGTGGTCCAGATATGTATCCTTGAGGATAATGGGGAAGTACTGTGAACAGAGCAAAAATAAATCTTAATTAGTTATCCTTTCTTAGAGTAAAATGATGAAGGGACAACTCATTCCTAATTATGTTGTTGTTAGGTGCCGTCGAGTCGGTATCCAACTCATAGCCACCCTCTGTTCAGCAGGGGAAACACTATTGTCAGTGCTTCTCTGCTGTTCATAGGGTTTTCAATGGCAGATTGATTTTTGGGAGAGGGTTGCTAGGTCCTTCTCCCAAGCCTACAGCTTCTGGTGTTCCCAGGCGGTCTCCCATCCAGGTACTAACCAGGCCTGACCCTGCTTAGCTTCTGAGATCTGACGGGATCGGATGCCACAGGGCTACCGCTGCAGGCATTCCTAATAATAGCAGTTTAAAATTATAGGGGCATAATGTGGACAACGCCTGCAGCCATAGCCCTGTGGCATCCGATCCCGGCAGATCTCGGAAGCTAAGCAAGGTCGGGCCTGGTTAGTACCCGGATGGGAGACCGCCTGGGAACACCAGGTGCTGTAGGCTTGGGAGAAGGACCTGGCAACCACCTCCCAAAAATCAAACTGCCATTGAAAACCCTATGAACAGCAGAGAAGCAGTGACAATAGTGTTTCCCCTGTTGTACAGAGGGTCGCTATGAGTCGGATACCGACTCGAGGGCACCTAACAACAACAACAATGTGGACAACAACAATGTGGACAAAAATCACTAAAGGCAATCAAAAGGAACTGAATTATCATTTCCTCATTTTGCCATGATCATCGGCAAAGAAATAAGTTGTGGCTGATGTAGAAGATCACAATTTTGTCAGCTAGTAGGTGTAAGTAATAATTTGTCATAGTTATTTTCTCTGCATTTCTTAGTTTTGTCTTCATTGCTTCTATGCATTACCCTAACAGAAAAAGAAGAAAACAAGTAAACATGAAGGAAAGAATGGATGGGAGGAAAGAAGGAAGGGTCAAGTAAATATGGGGACAATGATCAGAGTAAAATAATTAAACTGTATGCAGCACTTTCTCCATGAAAAACACTGACCTGAGCAATTTGCATATCTTACTGATTGAATCTTTGAAATAGCCTAGTTAAGTGTGTAATACTTTTTTTCCAGTAAAGAAATAGAAGCTTTCAGGTTTTTAGGTAATGACTACCTGATTTCTAAGTGGCAGATTTTAGACCCAAACCCATGGCATTTAATTCCAGATCCCATAGTCTATCATGATTCTAATCAGTAGTGAGCAGGTAACTTTCTACCAAACATTTCTTTGGGGATGAAAAGAGAACCGTGATTTATAGAATTTCCCAATTATTCTTGTATCCATATGCCCATGGTCAATTCTGAGCTACCAAAGGGCTCATAAGTGAATATACTCTTGGGAGAGATTTGTACAGATGACCTCTTGAAAGCCATGCAAGCAGGATATAGAACACCAGTACAACTCATAGTAATTTAGCTCTTTTTGAATCTTAACAGCTGTACACAACATATTCCTATTATAAATTCTATAAAACAAGATTTGTGACCACATAAATACATGTAGATCAAGATTGAGTTTCTTAGTTCTTAAAATTATTATGATTTTTAAATTTCCAATTAATCATCATTAAAAACTATTTCATTCAAATCTGGAGGCTATAGTTAATCTAAGTTTTCAATCTAAGGTAAGTAAGTTACCCTAGTAATTTAGCAAAACTGACACATTTTAAAATCTGGATTGATATTTTAAGCACAAAGTAAAATTTGGAAATGTGTTTATATTCTTTAATAATCCACTTTGGAACATACAAAATTTTCCATATCATCTATTTTATTTGTCAAGGATGTTATGGCGTACATGTGTCTCATCAAATTCAAGTGCTAGAAATTAAATCTCCATTGACACAAATTTGGAAGTTCAGGACTAATGGAAAATGTTTAGGCCATTAAGGCAGAGTTGATAAGAATTGATTAATGCCATTGTAAAAAAAAAAAAAAAAGGCTTGTCAGAGTGAATTTACTCTTCTGTTCTGCTGTGTGTACCATTTGTCCCCTTTATTGGCCTTCCATCTTTTACTATGTAGAACACAGCAAGAAATTTCTGGTTGCCAGTTCCTTGATCTTGGACTTCCAGCCTCCAGAACTGTGAGAAGTTTCTGTTCTTTATTAATTACCCAATCTGTGGTATCTTGTGAGAAAAACAAAGATAGACTAAAACACAGAGTTACTCATTTTATGGATGGAATTTCAAATAATTTATATATAAAAAATTCTCAGACTATATATATTACTAAGAAGAAATTTTGAGGTATCTGAGTTATAAATAAATATCACAGTGTATGACTATTGCATGTCATTTCATATATACTAATTGCACAAAAATAATTTTAAAATAATCATTTTATAATTCAACGGTCATTTTCTCCTCACTTGTGATGAAGCTCTGTCTTTGAAACACTATGGCTTTAAACTTTACATACTTTATGCATACCTCAAAATAATATGTTCTTTATTTTTAGCTCAGTTGGTAGAGTGGGGCTCCATACTCTCTAAGGACCTGTGTTCGATCCCCAGCACTGTAGAAACAGGAGAAGAATGTGGCAGTCAACTCTCAAAGCAATCCTGAAGCAATCAGTCATTGAAAACCCTATGAGGGTCTCTGTGAGTTGGACCCAAGTTGATGGTAACTAACAACGACAACAATATAACATATATTCTGAGTCATAATCCTAGTTGTTATCCTTTAGGAGTACATATATAGTCTTCCAAAATGTCATGCATCAGAAAACATACATAAGGTTTTTAAAATGTATATATATATATATATATATATATATATATAT
>VMDO01030576.1:0-21141 GCA_007922755.1 Pedetes capensis | reverse complement strand
CTATCTTTTACTATATAGTATTTTTCTATATGTCCTTGGGTTCCATTTCTGTTTAAGATAGAAACTTTTCCTGTAGTGGTCTTTGTTTCTATCTTGTTAGAACAATTACATGCGATTTTTAGTCCATTTGTATTGACCTCATTCTTATCTTCCCTCCCCCGCTTTTAATGTGATCTGACCTTTGAGTAGGATTTTTCCTGCTACTTTCTGACTACAAATGAGTGAATCACACTTGCAAAAGCTAGAGTGTGAGCTGGACTTTCCATGAGAGATCATTTCATAGACATGGTTGTATTAGCTTGGACTATGAAATACTTAATGTGATAGATACCCCTTTCTGCCATAGCATAAGGCATACAAGGATGGAGTACTGGGGTACTTCCAGTACCATCCTAATTTATACTGAGATTATTAAAAGTTTTCTTTCTGGAGAGAATATTGAAGGGCAAAAGGTAAGTGGAGTCAATGAAACTAACATCAATGAAGTTACTGATGTGACTGAGGAATTGAGGGCCACTTACAGAAATAGGAGTTTGAAGGATGTGATATTGCTGATAGGAAAGAAATGTTAAAGGGAGTCTCAGTGTCACTGCAGTCCAAGCATGAACCTTGAAATGTGCACTATTCTTATATTACTATCTTTTATTCTCAAGGCAGTATAACTCCTGGGCTTAAATTGCAAACTAAAAAGTCTGACTGGGTTCCAGCATTTTGACACAGAGTATGGTATGCAACTTTCTGTGTTGGTTTCATTATGTAAAACAAGAATGAAAATACTAGTACCTAGTTTATAAGGTTACTTAGGATATCAAATGAGACAAAATATGTAGGACATTTAGAACAGTGTCAGGAATCAAGGGATGACTATAATTCCCATCTTTGAGGGCTGTCTTCTCTGTGTTCCAACAGATACGCTGCCTTCCTAATTACCTATTATTAAAAACAAACAAGAGACCACAAGGCCTTGGGGAAAGTATTTGATTGATTTCTAAGCATTTTGGAATCCATGTTGTAATTATCTTCATGTGTCAGTCAGGATAATATGTGGACAATGCTTCTATAATAACCACAAATTTGAACATATATATAGTTTTTCTTAATTTATTATACAAATTTCAGTTTTGATTCAGCAGCAAATTATTCTGACTGGTACTAGTACTATTATTACCAAGCATCATAACAAGTCATAAATTCTTAAAAACCAAGGGGCAACATTCTTTAAAAGTGATGATCACTGTCTTAAAGAAAAAAAATTAAAACTCTATGCCTAAATTTCTTATTTTACAAGTTTTTTTGAGCACACTGAATTAAATCTTCATACCTCAAACTGAGAACATCTGATTAAGAGAATATTTTATTCCATATTTTATACATAATACAAAATCTTTTAATTGATTTAGCCAAGTCTCTGCTTAATGTCTTGATAAAATGTAATACTTGATTACTCTTTCATTGTGAAATATTTTTCAAAAATACAGTACATTCTATTTTTAAAAAGTTAAATGGTTACCCACAAGTATGTACAATTAATGTCAAAAATAAAACACTTTATTAAAAGGAGTTAAATTGTGAGGTCACAAATGGTAGACATATTCTCTAGTTATAATATCAGTTGTCTTAATATTAATCATACAGACCTGAAAAAAAGCTAGTTAGAATTTAATCACATTCTCCAAAGCTAAGTGGAAGAAATAGCCCTCACACATGGATTCATCAGACAGACATGCCAGCACTCAGGCATTCTGAGCTCTAGCCATTGATTCCATTCCCTCACATTCTCCTGGCTGAGGAATGCTTCCTCAGAGACCACCATGCTTCCTAGAAGCCTTGCTATATCTATAAAAGGGAAAAAGACTAGACTAAAAGCTTGGACATAAAAGTACTTCTCTGTTCTGTTTTCACAATGTAACCAATCAGTACAGATTGCTTTCACAGAGTTGTAGAACTAGGTAGATCCAAAGTGGGGCAGGTGAGAGTCAAATGGTCTCTTTCCTAGGAAATAAGATGGAATCAAACTCAGCAATATCTGAGTGTATTAAGAGTGACTAAACTCCCAACGTCCCTGCAAAAACTCACTTAATATCAGCATTCTTATCTGCAGTTACTTCTCAAATATATGTCACTTTTCCTCAAATTGGAGTCCATAACTGAATCTGTGTCAATTTTTCTAGTTTTTGTACAGTAATTATATCTCTTGCTCTATACTAATTTAGGCCATTTACTTAGCACACGTGTGCATGTGTGCACACACTCACACACAGGCAAACACACACACACAATCACTGCACATCAATTTGTGAAGACTTTGCAGAAATATTGAAATGTTGTATCTCATTTCTGGAAATCCATGAGGGTTTTCTTTCAGGTAAAGTCCTCAACAGGCAGCAGAACACTTGGCATAAAAATTGTCTAATTAAAACAGGCTGTATCCAGAGCTAAAACAAAAATAGTCCTGAAATCCAAAGCTAATTAAAGGAGCACAGCAGATACTATTGTTAAGAGTGGTTAGCAGATATCTTATGACTTGACAGAATTCTATTTTTCAAACATGAAATGTTCACTATACTCCTTTCCTATATGATTTACAAATCTTACAAAAATACATTAAGAAAACAATCATTTACAGGAAACATTAGGAAAATAATCTATTGAATATTTAGCAAAGATTATAATCCAATCTGCCAATTATATTTTTATCATAAACAATAAAATACAAAGACATGACTAAAACTCAATTTCGTTTCACTTCACCTAGCAATGTAGTAGGAAAAGTACCATTTTCAAGAATGACTTTCAAATGAAGCATAACTGTATCTCCAACTATACTTGAGGATTGTGTTACGCTAATGAAATTTTTCCCTGTATTGATGGTGTTAGCTTAATTAAAGGGGGTTGGTGGAGTACAGACTTTGTCCTCACATTCGTAGGACAGTATTTCTTTAAAAACCTAAAGCAAGTTGATAGCAACCTATGATTGGATAGTGATTTTATTAACTCCAACTTCAGTAATGACTTTCCCACTTTATAGAAGAATGATAATCATTTCTATACATTAAATTTCTGTTTCCAATATGTGAAAGGAAGAAGAGAAGAGAAAATATAAGTTGAAAAATTGATACTGGAGAAAGAGCACCACCCTTTGTTCTACCTGTAACTTCTCCAAGTTCTGAAACCTACTAACACAGAAAATTATCTTTTCTTATTTTAGCCTTAACTGACAGAATAGGATTTTCTCCATTCACTTCTCTAAAAAGTAAGCCTTTGACTCTTCTGACAGAATAGTTAATATACTGCCATTTACTTTGTGTCTCTTAAATACAGTCTCCTAGTGTTTTAACTATAACACATTCCTAAAAGTTCCTTGACCAGCCTGTTCTGCAATGCACTGGAACTCACATTGAAATCTAGTTTATAAATCAAGCAAACAGATTCTGTCCATCATGAATAAGGAAACTCTGACTGGGTGTAGGCAGGAAAGAAAGCAAACAAGTTCCATTTTTACTCATTTGCACATTACATTACCGTAAGTTTTACCCTTCCCAAATACTATGCAGATGAAAGATTAGGCAACATGCTGTTGTAAATCACTGTTAATTCTGTGACGGTGTCAGGAGAAAACAGTTAAGGGATTCATTTTTCTTCCAAGAAAATCATACTTTTCAAATCCATCTGAATTACAGCCAAAGGATTATTCCTATCTGGCTATAACAAATGCTCTTTCTACCCATCTTATATATAAGAAGAAACCACCTCATTGTACTAAAAAACACCATGTACTCCAAGGTCAGCTATAGTTGCCCAGCTTTGAAATGGGCACCATAGTTTTTGTTTTGATAGGGAATAGATGAACCACAAACTGGGATGTGGTTGTTGCTTTGAGACTTCCTGTGAGAAAAATTTCTAAATGAGTCTGAGTGCTTTGAGATCCAGTTCTTTATGGCCCTTCTGGTGGCATACATATTTATTGGATTTATGAAAAGAACAAGAAGGTACTCTGTTCCCTAGGATGTGTAAAAGGCTCACAGGAAATGGCAGAGGTGGAGTTATAATTTATGCCACCTCTATCTCCCCAAAGGAAATTCTCTTGAGAGCCTAGCAAATCATTCATATAACAATAATGAGTGAAAAAAGAATTGAAAGAAGTTACATCACCTGAGCCTTCAGCTGACATTCTTGTCACACAGGTCCAATTGACTGAACTATTCCAGGCTGGCCTCAAGTCATAGAGTACACAAGTACCTCTTTCCATCAACCTGCTGTGGGCTAAAAAACTGTAAGCAATATGATAAAATACCATATGCCTGTTTGCATATATCCCAAGCCAGCATTCTCTTCTAACTTCGAATCACTTCCATTCTATAAATATATACATTTTCCAGTACTATAAAAGTGAAGAATCTTAGAATTTCAAAAGACTTCTTATGGATGACCAAATGAAAACCACATTTAGTAGGAAAAGAAAAAATATAAAATGGTAAACAAGTCTACATTTCATTGATGTACTGATGTTAGTTATGGAGTTAAAAATCACTATTAAAATGGTCCTAACTTTCCAGGAGAGAAGGCTAGCTATAAAGAAACAGCTTTCTTTATATGAAGAAAATGTAGTTTGGGTAATTATTCTTGAGTATGTTATGTAAAGAAATTGTGAGCTCTGGCATCTCTGTCTACATGATCATTTTTGAAGAACAAATGTATTTGACTTATCTCACCTATGGTATAGAGATACCCAAAAGGCCTACAAGACATAAAAACAGAGAGAGCCTCAAAACTTTCTTTTTGTATAATAACGGCTTTATCTAAACAATTGACTTGGTAGACAATAGTAATGATACTGATTTTAGGTTTACTTTTGGGGAAAACAAAAATAATCAGAGCATTCACTAGTCTATATGATAATTCTTGCAGGTTACCTGAAGCCATGGAAAGAATTTGAGCCAGGAAACATCTTGCTGTTCTTGTTATTAGGTGTCATCCAGTTGGGTCCAACTCACAGAGACCCTCATAGGGTTTTGAATGGCTGATTTTTTCGGGATTACCTAGGGAGTGGATTGCCATATCTTTCTCCCATTTTTGTGATGCTGGGGATCAATTTAAAATCTTAGTGAATTTCAAAGCCAGGCATGGTGGCACATGCCTGTAATCCAGTGGCTTGGGAGGCGGAGGCAAGAGGATCACAAGTTCTAGACCAGAGGCAGTCTGCGTAACTTAGCGAGACCCTGACTCAAAAAGTAAAACAATTAGTGGGCTAGGGGTGCAGCTCAGTGGTCCAGCACTTGCAGAGCATGCAAGTGCAAGGCCCTGGGTTCAATCCCCAGTACCGAAAAGAAAAAAATCTTAGTGAGTTTCAAACTCATTTTTAGCATGTAGCAATAGTTGCTTCTTGTTACTACTTTTTTGAAACTGGGATTGAATATAGCTCTCATATATTTTCCAGCTTTACTAAAAGACAATACAGAGTTTGATAAAGGAATATGTAGAAATTGCAGATCAGATTTCTCTTTTAATGAGATACATACACTTGCATTCTAGTAATTTATGGGTATCATCAATTTATAAATCCACAGGTCAAGAAATAGGACATTACCCAGAACCTAAAAAAAAAATTCTCATGCTTCCTACCAGTCACCAATACTACCTTTCTCCAAATACTATCTACAGTTCCAAAACCATTGATGGATTTTGTTCATTTTCATACAAATGGAATTATTAGGTATGTAATTTTTTCTTACCTCTATTGTGCCATACTTTGTGGGTGAGATTCATTTATGTTGTTGTATTTAACAGTAATTTATTTAATTTTATTACTAGACTATATTGCACTCTATGCATATTCTATAATTCTTTGATTTTACTATTGATGAGGATTGAGTTATTTTTAGACAAGATTAGTACAAAAAAATTGTTGTAGTTAGGTGCCATTGAGTTGGGTCTTATTCATAGCAACCCTATGTACAACAGAAGGAAACACCATCCAACATTGTGCATGTCCGGCACTATTGTCAGTACTTCTCTGCTATTCACAGGGTTTTCAATGGCTGATGTTTTGGGTGTGGGCTGCCAGGTCTTTCTCCCTAGTCTGCAGCACCTGGTATCTCCAAGTGGTCTTCCATCCAAGGATTAACCAGGCTTATCCTACTTAGCTTCCAAGATCAAATGGAATTGGATGCCAGGATGCTTTGGCTACAGATAGTACAAACAATAGCTACTGTTTATTTTTTGTAAACAAAATTGGATAATTGCATACATTTTTCTCATCTATGCATTAAATATGAAAATCTGGGTAGTAGTGTTTATGTATATTCAGTTTTTGTAGATATCAACAAGCCGTTTCTCAACAAAGAGATAAAATTTATACTCTTACAAGTAGTACATGAGTGTTTCAGTTTCTGCACAGCCTTGAAAACAAAGGGGATCTTCATTCTTTTAACCATGCAGATTAACTTAGGCTACAGTTATGATTTCAATTTGGATTTACATAATAAATAATGAGACTGATCATGTTGCTTCATGTTTATTAATGATTTAGACTTTTCATTTTTGAAGTGATAATAAACGACAATTTTTCTTTTGTATGGTACTTATTTTTAAGACTCGCAAGGATTGAATTCTTTTTTATTATATGCATTGCAAATATTTTTCTTCCTAAAATGATTTATCTTTTCACTCTCTTATGATGGTAATAGAAGTTCTTACTTTCCAATATGATTCTTTTTACTTTTCTTCATGGTTAGTGTTTATATTCTATTTTCAAAATCATTACTTATCCTTTACTATGTTATCATCAATTGGCAAGTGTTTCTAGTAGATGATTTTTCAAAAGAAAGCATGGCTAAGTAGAAATATAAGAATTATTGATAAAATATGAAACAATAAATCAACAATCAAATTTTCTGACTTTAAAGGTTCATTTCATTCCCAAACAAATTTTGGTAGTGAAAGAATGTTGACTGATAATGAGATAGTGGAAAAAGGCTCAAAAAATGCCAACTATGGTGATTTGATATATTCAAAGGTTATTTTTTAATCAGTTGGGACAAAATTTATTATTTAATAAAATATGCTTATATATGTAGGGAATTGTAGAAGAAAATGAATAGCATCTTCTACTTTGTTTATTGTTTACTGAAAAGTAAAAATCCAGACAGATCAAACATTTGAACATAAGTAGCACTATAAAGAAAAACTTTTTTATAACATTTGAGAAGTTAATCTTGTCTCTAGACTTATAAGCTACTGAATAAATGATTTTTAAGGAGACTTCATAATTTGAAAACATATGACTGAATTAAATAATTATATTACTTTCATTTTTACAGTGTTTGAATATTAAGGTATGTATTTGCAGCAAACAATATATACACAAGATTCACTTTAAAACACAAAACTCACTATTAACATGAAAATCAAAGATGATCATTTTAAACAAATAGGCTGAGGTAGTTATGTTCAAGGACTAGAAATATGTACTTCAAAAAAGGAAAACAACTGATGATAGAATTATATGAAAAGATATTTAATTTGGCCAACTTGACTAGCAGTTAAAGATAATCATGTAAATCAAACAAGAATTAACTTCAAGGGTATGAATATGTATGAATCTATATATATATACACATGTGTACCTACATGCATTGCCTGCAGCGGTAGCCCTCTGGTATCCGATCCCATCAGATCTCAGAAGCTAAGAAGGGTGGGGCCTGGTTAGTACCTGGATGGGAGACCGCCTGGGAACACCAGAAGCTGTAGGCTTGGGAGAAGGACCAGGCAACCCCCTCCAAAAATCAATCTGCCATTGAAAACCCTATGAACAGCAGAGAAGCACTGACAATAGTGTTTCCCCTGTTGTACAGAGGGTCGCTATGAGTCGGATACTGACTTGACGGCACTTAACAACAACAACAACCTACATGCATACATGCTCTAGAGTTTAAGAATGAAATATTGCCATAAAGCTGTGAATAGAAATTAAAACATGTTTGGGTTGCACTTTCCCAATAACTATCAAAATTTAGAATATACATACTCTTTAACCCAAACATTGGAGTGTAAAGAATTTATTCTATAATTCCATGGATAGTCATATAAAGCAATTTTGAATTCAGCCTTCCTTATAGTAGAAAGATATACACAGAGAATGTGTTGTGGAAATGTTCTCAGGATTATTTGGTGTGTTGTTATATGGAAAAATAAAATTGCAAAATGGTATGCTTATTTCACTGACAGTATATTAAAACATTCCCCCCATGATTGTCAACTTGTCATGCTATGAGACTTGAATGTTGCTGTGATGCTGAAAGCTATTCCACAGGTATCTCAGATACCAAAAGAGCCACCCATAGTGTACAGGTTACAGCTGAGCTCCAGACTAAGACAGGCTAGGGAGAAGGACCCAGCAGCCCACACCCCAGAATATTAGCCATTGAAAACTCTGTAGATAGCAGAGAAACATTGTCAAATATTGTGCCAGAAAATGTATCCCCAGGCTGGAAGGCATTCAAAATATTACTGGGAAAGAGTTTCATCCTCAAAATAGAGTCTACCTGAATGATAGAGGGGGAGTAAAGGCCCTTGGACCTCCATTTGCTGATGTGACACGACTCAAATGAGAAGAAACACAGTGTCTGCAACAATGAACTTAAACATAAAAAAAGATCATGTGCATGGTATAGTGTCTGGGTGTGTTTCATTCTGTTGTACATAGGGGTCACTAACAGTAACAACATGTTTAAATATAATTGCAATAAAACATTTTTTAATGAATTCACAAAAAATTAACAAAATTATTCTGAAGTTTGTGGTGATCTCTTCTCATTTTACTATCTTCTGAGTAGCTTAGAAATTTTATATGAGCTTATATAAACAACATATTATTTAATAGGAAAAATGGCTTGTGAGCGCTATGAATTTCAAAATTTTAATTCTTCTATACTCCAAGTGTTTAGTAACCCTATTGTTTTATAACTGACTTGTATTAAAATGTTATTTTAAAAAATGATATTACTAAATCTATGCTCATGATTTCTAATAAAGTAGAATTTACAAAAATAGAAATGTATTCAATTAAGAACTAGAAAGCAAGGACTTTGGTTTGTAACTGGCTTCAAATCGACGCTTCATCATTTGCATCTGGTGTGTTAATTATACCTATACTTTCTGATGCCTTCAGCCGATTGGTATCCAATCCTGTCAGATCTTGGAAGTTAATCAAGGTCAGGCCTGATTAGGACTTGGATGTGAGACTGCTTGGCATTACCAGGTGAGGTAGTCTTGGGAGAAGAACCTGGCCGCCCAGTCCCAAAAAACAATCTTCCGTTGAAAATCCAATGCATAGCATAGAAACACGGATATAGTGCCTCACATGCACAAGTGTTGGGCAGTGTGTCATCTGTTGTATGTAGGGTCACTATGAGTCAGACCTGAAATGACCAAATCAAACAACAACAACATATTTTCTGATGCTCAATTTCTTTATTTTTAAATTTGTCGAAATATTTTTTTTTGAGACAGGGTCTCATTAAATTACACAGACTGCCTCTAGTCTTGAACTTGCAATCGTTCTGCCTCCACCTCCCAAGTCGCTGGGATTACAGGTGTGTGTATACCACTGCGTCTGGCTGAAATAATTTGTCTTCATATTGAAATTATTCATGTAATAAAATAAGTGTAAGCATGAAAATTAATTTGTAATTCATTTTTGAAGTTATTCTTATCCATTGTGTTTAGAATACACTGAGCTCAACAATCTTAAGGTTACTGCACTAAGAGAGAAAAATAGCACTAAATATTATCAGTGGTTACACAAGTTATCAGGCTTTGGCCTCTGCCTTCTAGAGAAGAATTTGAAATTGTCTTCAACATGATTTTCTCTTAATTTGTAGTTGTTTCCTGGGTCCTCTTGGCAAGTTTTCTCAAACTCTATGACCTTGAGGCTTCTAGCGATCCACACGGCATCCTTTGATCACTGTTGTCACCCCCAGTCTGTCTCTTACCGTAGGTTTGCTCACTAGCTTACCAGGAACTTCTGGATGCTTGCAGCCATTATTTTTATGGTACATGGAGTCTGAACACAGGGCTTTATGTGAAATTTGCAAGTTCTCTACCATTGAGCAGCACCCCCAGGTCTTTTTGTATGTTTGTATTATTTTTTTATCTTGAGACAGGGCCTCACTAAACTGTATAGACTCCCTCTGGCCTCGAACTTGTGATTCTCCTGTCTCTTCCTCCTGAGTCACTGAGATTACCGGCATGCACCACCTGGCCTGGCTGCTTTTATTTGTTCTTGATATAAAGGCTGCTGCAGATTCTGTGGTGACCAGGTCCCCAGCTCCCACCGGAACTGTTGCCTCCAGAAAGACAAAGAATTTCTTTCAAAAAGACTCTTGGATAACATAATAGTGATTTTAAATTTTTGTTTGTTTTTGTTTCTCTTTCCCAGCAAATTTTCATTAAAGCACTAAGACTTAAGGCAGCAGTGGTCAACTGGACAAATCTGCTTTGTCTTCACGCATTAGCAAAGTGAGTCTTAGGAAATCTTAGTTTTTCATAGAACTTCTTTGTTCCCTTGAAGTGTGTAATATCCTGGTAGATGTTGACTGCCCATAGATGAGCTCCTGGAAGTGATTTATAAACATGTCTAGACATACTGAAACCTAGTGACAAATAGCTTATTATAAGAGAAGGAGTTACACATTCCTGTTGTCCTCATTTTATGTACATATATTTATGTATATATATTCAAGTATAATATACTTCTCCACATGATATCTTCCTGCTTTGCTCAAAATAAAAGAGAAAAAGAAAATTTGAGAGGGTTATATAAAAATGCACACTTAAATTCCTACTAGGTTTTGTAATGCCAAACTTTTTTTTAATAATAACTGTTCTGTCTACCTTTCACAAAGTTCTTGCAAAGTTGAATGAAATAACAAATGTAAATGTTACTGCTGACAGTGGGGGGGGGCAAACTATAGAAAACTTAGCACTCAAATAGTGTCTCTGTAATCATACAGACAGCATAACTAATATGTGCAAATCATTGTTCATGTAAGCTGCCTTCATGCTTCTATTTAAAACATATTAGAGCATGTCTAGAGACTGGAGCCTGAGCATTGATTCTTTAACCAAAGTGTCAGAATCAAGAGCAAAAGTTCATGTCACACTGGGTGTGGTGGCATACACCTGTAAATCCAGTGACTTGGGAGGTAGAGGAAGAATATTCACAAGCTCCAGGCCAGAGCCAGCCTACATTACTTACCTAGACCCTAACTCAAGATAGAAAATAAAAAATGTGCTGGGGGTACAGCCCAGTGGCAGAGCACTTGCAAATTATGTGAGAGACCCTGAGTTTAATCCCTAAGTACAAAAAAAAAAGCATCTCACAACAATTTTTCAATGGGTTGTGTAACATTAATGCCATCATGCATGTAGTAAGATACCTTTTGTGCTCTCTATATTAAGGCATCACCTGCAGCCATACCACCCTGGTGACTGGTCTTGTTAGATCTTGGAAGCTAAGCCAGGTTGGGCCTGTTTAGTACTTGGATGGGAGACCACTGAGGAATTCTGGGTAGTTTAGGCTGAAACACTGACAATAATGCTGGGCATAGCAGAGAGTCAGATAGTGTTTCCTCTGTTGTAGGTAGGGTTGCTATGAGTTGGACCTGACTCCACAGCCCCTGCCAGCAAAAACATGTTAAGACATTATGTTAGGCACATAGTAATTAACTTCTTTAAACCCCAGTTCCCTCTTCAACATGGAGGAAAGACACTTGATCTGTGCTATTTACTAAATTCTAAGTTCTATGACAAGTAATAGGCCATTTGGAGAACATACACTTAAAACAGAGCCAACTATATACTTACATTTAAAAGGCACTAAAAATAAGCATATCATATTAATGGCATTTGGAGATAATAGTTTCTCTTACTGAGAACTATATTTTAGATGTTTACAGGATTTCTTATGAAATATGGAAATTCATGTATCTCATACTTCTCCAATTCCTGGGATTTTTCATAATATAATATGAGATAATAATAAAACATTTGACTGTCTACATTTCCTAGGGGAATATAAAAAGATTCTTTGTTTTCCATAGATATTTAGTCTGTAAACCACTTACCATATCACTAGGATGAAGCATACAAACTATTCCATTTGGCAGTTATTTGTTATATCTCCTTCGATTTTTTAAACAGTTTGTCAAGATTGGGTATAAATTATGACAAACATGGTAGGGATCTATTCCTTCAGAGTTGTACCATTTTGGTTAAGTTCTATCAGCTATGCCTCCTCCTCCTCAGTCGTGGTTATCTCTGAAGATAGACAATTGTGCTTTGACTCTTTAAGATATATGTCCTTCAAAATTATCATGCAAATGACTAAAGAAATCCTATTTTGAGATACCATAGGGTTATTATGCACCACATGGGTTATTTCAAAGGATGGCTGATATCAGTTTTGCAGCAGATAGTCCACAAAAGAAATGTGCAAATTTTATATTAGTGCTTTCCATCAGTGTTTCACCCTGTACTTAACCAGATCCATGTGTTTAGAGAGATCTGTAAGAAGAAACAGGCTCATTCTATTTCATGCCTATAGGGGATAGAGACATGTCTAATATTAGTTTACTAGGACAGATACATCCACCAGCTACAAATGAAAAGAATCATAGTGAAAAGAGTGTTTGAATAGAAAATTCAAGCTCTCTTTGCCAAAGCTATGTATCATTGTTTATGTTTTAAAAAGCCATTACATACGGACTTAATACTTTCAAAATATTTCTTAAACACTATTTTATGTAATCCTTAACAACTAATTTTATAAGTAATTAGGGCATGTGCAAGAATGATATAAACAATAAAACAAGAACAATTAATATGCTTTCTATTCTGTGTCCTTTACAAGCAGTAACTTAATCCTCACTGATATTCTGTGAGTAACATAGAATTTATTTGATCTCCATTTTACAGCTAAAGAAAACTAAACAAAGAAAGGTTACCAAAGCCAGAAAGTGGTAGAGCCAGGCATTCTGCTAATGTCACATTAATCACAGTCTAACTAGGTTAGAGGTTAGTTCTCTACCATACACACACACACACACACACACACACACACACACACACACACACACACGTTGTCGTTAGGTGCCATTGAGTTGGTATCCAACTCATAGCATACAATAGTACAATAGGCAAAACACTATTGCTACTGCCTCTCTGCTATTCATATGGTTTTCAATGGCTGATTGTGTTTAAGGAGTGGGCTGGAAGGTCCTTCTCCCAAGCCTACAACATCCGTTGTGTTCCCAGGTGGTCTCCCACCCAAGTACTAATCAGGCTTGACCCTACTTAGCTTCTGAAATCTGAAGTGATCGGATGCAGGCTTATCACATTTTAGAATTGTCTTTCCAACAGTTTTCTTAACTTATCAAAAGTCTATTCAGTGAGTTACAGTTTTAAAAGTTAAGAAGTAAGCTGGGTTGTAATCCCAGTGACTGGAGAGGTGGAGGCAAGAGGATTGCAATTTCCAGACCAGAGGCAGTCTGCTTAACTTAGTGAGATCCTGTCTCAAAAAGTAAAAAAATAGGCTGAGGATGCATCTTAGTAATATAGTACTTGCAAAGCATGTAAATGTAGGGCCCTGGGTTCAACTCCCAGTATGGCAAAAAAAAAAAAAAAAAAGATACCTGACAGATTAACATAGGTAATAATTGGAAGGAAGCATAATTGAAATGTTACAACTCAGAAAAGAAAAAAAGAAAGAAAAATAATAAATTTCAACTATATGAAACAAAGGGCTGGGATTTAGCTCAGTTGGTAAAGAGCTGCGCTGCAGTCTCTGAGGTCCTGAGTTCAATTCCCAGCACTGCAAAAATGTGAGAAGGGCCTCACAATCCACTCCCAAGGCAATCCCGAAACAGTCAGCCATTGAGAACCCTATGAGGGTCACTATGGATACCAACTGGACGGCACCTAACAACAACAACAACATATGAAGCAAAAGTAGGGTAGAGAATACCTTTTGCAATTTAGAATATTTAAAGGACAATATTTAAATTTTAAAATAACAAACACAGACAGAAAGTTCAATAAAAACTGATAGTTGTTGAAGATAGGCAAAAAAACAAAATACAGTATACACAGTCAGACTTTCTGAAGAAGGAAATCAAAGCAGGGAAATAGAAAAAAGTTAAAAAAAAGATGGAAAAAAGACTATAGTTTAAGAAATATTTCCTAATGTTAAAAGAAAAATAGAAATTCACAGTGAAAAAAGGTGCTAGTTGCCCAGAATCTTGACCCAGAATAACCAATCCCAACACATAGTCTAATAAAAGTGTCAAATTTAATAGAAAAATTACAATAAAAACATATTTGGAATCAGGACAAAAATAGTTATTCCCATATGATAGAAAATTAGATTAACATTAGACAAATCAATACAAATATTTCTATAATAAAAATAGAGTAACATTTAATATTCAATAAAAGGAAATAAATGTGAAATCCAACAAAATCAGCTTTCTACTACAAAAGCATGAGCAAATTGCTGTTAAAATGGAAGAGCTCAGGTAATTTTGCCCCCTTGAGACTTCCAGAGAAATCTACTAGGATATAAAGTTCAAAAAACCAATATAACCAAAAAAGCTTTGATATGAGGAAAATGGTAAGCATTAAATAGATAGTTACTGATAGGATTAAAACTGAAGAAAGACTAAACATGAAGAACAATATGAGGTGATATGTTCAGTCATTGGGATATAATACAGTTATTAAAACTGAAGGAAACTGGAAAAGAATTTTTTAAAAAATGCGTTCTTATATCTAATGGTATATGTGATAGAAGTATTACTACTGTTTTTCTAAGGATGTTTTATGATAACTTAGGATAAAAATTAAAATATATGAAATGATTATGGAATATACAAATTTTATTATCTCCTATGCCCTGGAGAATTTTGAATTTTCCATAAAAGAAAGGGAAGGGAATCTATAAGAAGTCCTATGGTTCTAAATTTAAATGGAAGTATCTGTAAAACCTTGTAAAACACACGATCTTTTACAATGGTCTATCCATTGTTTATCTACAGCTCTACCACCCTCATCAGATCTCAGAAGCTAATCAGGGTCCAGCCTGGTTAGTACGTGGTTGGGAGACCACCCAGGAATAAGGGTACTTGTAGACTTGGGAGAAGGACCAGGCAGTCCACTCCTGAAACAATCAGCTATTGAAAATCCTATGAATAACAAAGATGCAATAACAATGGTGCTGGGCATGGCACAGTGTTGGGGAGTGTTTCATCTGTCATAAATAGGGTTGCTATGAGTTGGACCTGACTCCATGGCACCTGACAATAACATCCATTGTCTACCGATTTATTCTTCTTGGATCTACTTGTGATAGTTATGCCACACCAAACAGAGTTCAAAAAATGTTTAAAGACACTGTTTAATTGTTGAATGGATCACTAAAAAGATATTGTTAGGCATCAAGGGAAGGTTTGGAACTTGCTTGTTTCTGCCACAAGTCTATGGGAATAACAGCTTTCCTATTCTTCTTGAATCTCAGTCACCATGGTTACTCCACAGCAAAAGATGTAAGGGTAGGTAGAGAAGAAAAGAGGTTGGAGGTTTGACTTTATTCTAATGTTAGGGAAATGAAGAGGAAGTAAACAAAGAGACTGGGATGGAGGGGCAAGTGAAGTAGTAGAGACTCAGAAACTGTCATGGAAGCAGAGAGATGTTGCAAAGGAGAAGGGATGAAAGCTTTTTCAGGTGCTGGAGCTAGATACAATAAGTCAAGGACTGAGAAACGATCATTAGATCTGTTAAGGAAAAGTTTATTGTTGACCTTGTAGAAAAGCAATTTGGTGAAATGGTAGGGCAGATCCCTAATAGTATAAGGCACAAAAGAAAATAAGAGAAAAGAAATTAGAGAAATGTACCTCTAGTACATGCCAAAGAAGTATATGATGCCAGAGGAGGCATTTAAGGAGAGAAAAGTAGATTATAATAAGAAATACAAATTTTATATTCATGTATATGTATATTTTTCCAGTATTTAAACATTGAATCTGTGTGGTGTTGCCTGCCACCTGTCTCGCTCTGGCCATAGGCCTCCTATCAAGAGCAGGACCCAGCCACCGAAGACCTGCTGTCTGGTGAGAGTGAGCTGATTGCCAGAGAACCGTGTCACCCAGAAAGGAGGCTTATACCCAGGACTACTCTGAGAAACCTTGAGAAAGGCAGGCTCAGAGATTTATGCCCACACCAGCTCCTTCCTTCTTTCTTCCAGTGAAGATGCCAACTCCAAGTGCTCAGCTCAACATAGCTCTTTATTGCCTCATCTGTCCCAGTTGGTGGAATGGACCCTGACTGCTCCATGGGCCATCCTTATGTTCCCTTCACAGGCCAACCAAGGACCAATCAGATATTGCCACTCCATATGGGCCTTGGCCAAGCAAGTTTGGGTTTATAAAAAGGACCAGTTGGGATTGGTTCCTGAATGGTCCAATCAGGAACCGTTTGGTGGTTTGGAAACAGCCAATCAGGTATCAAGCGGTCTGAGGAAAGGAGTTGGACACCAGTGCCATCTTTGGAAGCTCAGTGCCCAGTAGTTCCCGGATGTAGGCCAAAGCTTACTGCCCAGGGAATGGGTGTCACACCTCCAAGTGGGCCAGATAGGCCCCACGGTGAACTGCATTTCTAGGTAGTGCCTTAAATGAACCCAGAGCCTTGTGCATACCAGGCAAGCGCTCTAACATAGGGCTGGACCCCTATCCTCTTTTTTAAGTTTTTTATTTTGAGATAAGTTCTCACTAAGTTGCCCAGGCTGCCTCTGGCCTCACTATGATGTTCCTCCTGCTTCCTTCTCCTCTTGAGTTGCTGAAATTACAGGTGTGTGCCATGGCTCCCAGTCAAAATTATATTTAATTTTTTTTGTTTTGTTTTGTTTTGAAGTGTAAAGTTACTCTAAAGACAATATAATACTGATTTTAAGATTATGAAATTATTGCCTCAAAGTATAATGATTAAGGATTAATTTATGAGTTGTTTTATTAACTGACAAGTGTTGACCTTTTCTTCCTTTTTCATAAAAACATTTTACTGAAATTTTAATTTTTAGTAAGAAGAATCTATAAGTGCAAAGGTCCCACCTGCATATTATCTTCTTGATTTACAGCCAAAAGTGGTTTGTTTTGCTGTTTATAGAAAATTAATTGGTGGTAGGCATGGTGGTGTACACCTGCAGTTGCAGTGATTCCTCAGGCAGAGGCAGGAGGATGATGCGTTCAAGGTCAGAGACAGCCTGGGCAATTTAATGAGGCCGTATCTCAAACTTAAAAAAAAAATTAAAATGGCCTGTGGGTACACTTATTGGTAGAGCACTTACAAAGTATGTGCAAGGCCCTAGGTTTACTTCCCAAGTACCCTAATAAATAAATAAATAAATAAATAAATAAATAAATAAATATTGAGAGATACAGTCTCATATTTTTCCTAAAACAAAGGGATTTTAAGGTTTCTTAAGGATTGTTGTCTCCAAGTCACTGAACTATATTACTCCTCCCCTCAAGATTTATTGGATAAAACTACTTAATAAAGTATGTTGACACATATGAATTCACCCAAAGACATGTACCATTTCTTCTTCCTTATGAATATCATATGCCAAGTTACTATTTTACTCACCCCAAAACTATATATTTAGAATAGGTCTGATCTGCTCACAACCTAAGAAAATTCTGAATCAATTATAATGTTACTTTTATTGTTCTAAAGCTTTACTACTACCACCTAAAACTACAGACAAAGTAATTACTTACATATCTCATTTCAGTCTTCATTATTAAATGTATTAAAATACTCTGTGCTTGTGCTTAAGGGATTATTCACATTTCATTAAAGCCTTTAAGTCTTGCCAAAGCCCCTAACTCTTATGAAATCCCATAGAGAATTATAAACTGAATAAAACCAGTAAGTTCCAAGTTCTTTTATGTACTTAAAACTATATTTTCTGCCAGGTTCTGAATAATTTAATAATCATAGTTGAAAGAGTAGTGATCTTCCCACAATAGCACCTATAAGTTAAATGAAGAGGGAATTAACTAACATTTTTATTAGTATTTTCTAAAAGAAATAATTATCATAGCAAAATGAAGATTCTCATGAAAAATATATTGAAAACTATACTGCTATCAATACTAAGCCTGCAGCCATAGCCCTGTGGCAGCCAATCCCGTCAGATCTCGGAAGCTAAGCAGGGTTGGGCCTGGTTAGTACCTGCATGGGAGACCGCCTGGGAACACCAGAAGCTGTAGGCTTGGGAGAAGGACCTGGCAACCCCCTCCCAAAAATCAATCTGCCATTGAAAACCCTATGAACAGCAGAGAAGCACTGACAGTAGTGTTTCCCCTGTTGTACAGAGGGTCACTATGAGTCAGATACCAACTCGACAGCACCTAACAACAACAACAACAATCAATACTAAGATAGAACTTTAATCATATATTTAAATATAAAACATCAAATACTTATATTTAAAAGATTATGCCTGCCAGGAGCCATGGTGCATGCCTATAATCCCAGCTACATGGTAGGATGAAGCAGGAAGATCTCAAGTTTGAGACCAATGACATCCTTGCAACTTAGTAAGGCCCTGTCTCAAAACAAAAAAAGTACAAAAGTGCAAAAGGAGCTGGCTGCAGCTCAGTGGTACAGCACTTGCCTAGCATATGCAAAAACTTGGGTTCAACCCCTTAGTACTGAAAAAGAAAAAATAAAACATCATACCTTAAAACCATATTTCAATGACTTAGATGAAAGAGATGGACAACAATAGATATATTTCACCATGCACTTGATGGACCATCTTTCATCATTCTTAAATTGATAAAAGAAAGACAGAAAAGAAGAAAATCACCAATATAAAGGTAATACTAACCAAAGAGACTTCTGCTGGGCTTGTCTCCTGCTGTAGAAATGCATCAGTTAGAGACAGGTGTTAGATAACACACATTCTTGCAGTAGAGAAGCTCAATGGATGAGTCATTGAATTGTGATTTTAAGAACCACAGATCCCTTGGGCTATTCTATGTCTTTTCTAGGCTGTTCACCATTGCAAGAGGGAAAGCAGGGAGCATTAGACTTAACCCAAATTTAATAACGGTTATGTGACTGGGTTAGTCTCGGAAAGCTAATGTGAAATGCCACTACAATTATAATCAAAAGGGAAACTGCATCTTACAGCTTAAGAGATCCAAATGTAAGTACTAGATTTTAAAATATTTATTTTATTTTATTAGGACATTTTTTATTTTTTAATTTTTAGTAGTATTTTATTTATACATATTTATGGGGTACAGAGTGATAATTACACTCTAATATACAGTGCACAATTATTGTTCTTTTAGGTTCCATGTGGTTGGATCCAACTTGCAGCAACACTAGGTACAACAGAATGGAGCAGTACCCAGTACTGTGCTATGAACACAATATTTTTATGTTTGAGCCCATTACTGAAGTCACTATGTTTCTTCTCATTTTGATTCATGCCACATCAACAAAAGGAGGTCCCAGGGGCTTTACTCCATTCTCATCATTAAGGTTGACTCTCAACAACTACTTTGAGAGGGCAAATCTTCCCCAGTCATTTCTTTAATGTCTTCCAGCCTGAGAGACTTATTTATCAGCAATATATTTGACAGTGCTTTTCTGCTTTTCACAGAGATTTCAATGGCTAATTGTTTCTGGAGTGGGATGCCAGATCCTTCTCCCTAGTCTGTCTTAGTCTGGAAGCTCAGCTGAAAACTGCTCACTATGGGTGGCACTGCTGGTATATGAAATACCAATGACATAGTTTTTGGCATTACTGTAACACCCAAGCCTCCACAGCAGGACAAGCTGGCAGACATGGGGGGTGCAATTATTGAAACTGGATTATTAAAATTTTTCTCTCTAAACAATATACAAAAACTTTTTGATTAGCATGTATCAATAATTGTAGACATTTATGACGTATACTATGAAATATTTTTAAAAATGCATACAATATAGTGGGATTTGTTAAGGAAATTTCCTGTATTTTGCACTTGTTCTCTCCATCTTTACCCTGCTATGTTGTTCCACTTCTCCCTTCCACTTCCCTCATTACCTTTCCTCTCCTATTGATCCCCTCTACTGTCATGTTGGGTCCCCTTGTATTTTCCAATGGAAATATATATATTTGTTTAAATATGTATGTGTATACACACACACACATACACACACATATGTTGTTGTTGTTAGGTGCCAAGTCAGGCACAACTCATAGCAGCCCTCATATATAGTGTATAATTATAAATATGTTATATTCTTATTATTTTCTTCATTAAGGTAGATCTAGATTCCGCATGTCAGTGAGAACATGTGGTATTTCTCTTTTAGAGTCTGGGTTATTTTGCTAAAAATGATCTCCAGTTCTATCCATTTTGATGCAACTAACATAATTCATTAATTTTTACTGCTGAATAATATTTCACTGTGTATATATGCCACATCTTAATCCAATATCTGTTGATGGACATTTCAGCTAATTCCATACCCTTGCAATTCTGAAAAGTGTTGTAATAAACATGGATGTGCAGGGGTCCCTATAGTATGATTACTTATGTTCCTTTTGGTATACTCCAGGAAGTGATATAGCTGGATCATGTGGTAGTTCTTTATTTACTTCTCTGAGAAACATCAATGCTGATTTCCATAATGGTTGAACTAATTTACAGTCCCACCAGCAGTATGAAGGAGCTTTTGGGGTTTGTTTTGTTTTGTTCTGTTTGTCTTCATCATTGCCAGCATATATTGTTGTTTCATTTGTTGATGTTAGCCATTCTAACTGGGGTGAAGAAGGAATCTCAGTCTAACTTTTATTTGAATTCCCTGATGGCTTGGGAATATTGTACATAAGACTTTTATTTTTACCTAAATCTATATTTGTAGGAATGCTTCAATATTGAACATAGAACTATAGTGTTCTACAATAGTCTCTCATTTTTACCATTTTGCAACATTTGCCTTAAGCTCTAGCTGTCTATAATTCTTTTTCTTAATCATTTGAAATTATAGACATCATAAATTTTAATTACTTTGGTATCTATTTCA
>VMDO01030575.1:0-21111 GCA_007922755.1 Pedetes capensis | reverse complement strand
GCCGCTCCCCTCCCCCGCTCTGCACAGCAGTCACAGGGCAGAGAGACCGGCCAGAGAGGCGCTGGAATGCAGGGGGTCAGAGCTTTCCTCACCTCCCCAGGCCCCCCAGCCCTCCTCAGCTTGTCTGCAGCCCTACTGGGGTGAGCTTGGGCCACCAGCAGGTCACTCATCAGGGACAAGAACTTCCGGGGCCACAGGACGCGAGGTCCCTCCTACACCTGTCCTGCTTGGGCCGGTTTGCAGCTCCTCCCCCAGGGCTGGCTCAGCTCCCCCTCCACAGGAAGCCCTGGGTATTAAGGTAAAGGTGCAGGGGCCCCACAGAGGAGCAAAGGCCTCATTGCCACCACCATGACAGGCCACCAGCTGCAAGCCATTCCCCCTGCCTGGAACCCAAGTCCTAGGTCATCCAGCCTTCCCTGCTCATGTGAAGCACCTATTATGTACTATTTGTTATTGCTGCCAGCAGTTGAATCAGGCCCGACTCATAATGACCCCATACAGCAGAACGGAACGCCACCAGCACTGTGCCGTGCACGCGATCTTCTTATGCTAGAGCCCGACGTTGCAGCTACCGTTTCTTCTCATTTTGAGCCGTGCCACATCCGCAAAAGGAGGTCCCAGGAAATTTACTCCATTCTCGTCATATAAGGTCGACTCGCTTCGAGGAGGTGGCTCTGCCTACATCATTTCTTGAATGCCTTCCAGACTGGGGGGCTCACTTTTTGGCAGTGTATTTGACACTGATTCTCTGCTATTCATGGGTTTTTTGTTTGTTTGTTTGTTTGTTTGTTTTCAATGTCTGTTTCTGGAGTGAGCTGCTGGGTCCTTCTCTCTAGTCTGTCTTGGTCTGGAAGCTCAGCAGATACCTGTCCACCATGGGCGGCCCTGCTGGTATCTGAAATAGCGGTGACATAGCTTTCATCATCACAGCCACACGCAAGCCCCTACAGCACAAGAATCTGGCAGACACCTGTGGGGAATATGCGATGTAATGTGTGCTATGACGTGGCCCTAAATCCTATAAAAACAAGAATTATATTTTTAGAAAAGAGGAAAGGAGATAAAACCTCTGCTCACATAGAGCTGACATTCTATGAAGGAGGCAGACAACACCAGGGTAACCAGACTGTTCTATTTTAAACACGCTAAGGAGGAAGGAAAACTGAGCAATAAGGAGCCACAGAGTACTGCAGAGAGGGAGTGCCATTTCAGATGGGCCAGTCAGGGCAGGCCTTCCCAGGAAGAGGCTTCAGTGCCACGACCCAGAGGTCTTGAGGGAACGATTCTCGGTGGCCCCGTCCACACTGTGGAAGGCTCTTATTAAGCCATGCGCTGGTAGGTCATCTGTCCTTTGCATTTGGGTTCAGGAGAGGAGAGGTAGCTGGAACGGCCCCTGAGGCAGCACCCCGCAGGGGCAGCACCAAGGCTGGGGGTCCCCAGGCCAGAGAGCAGGGCTGATGTTTGATAAGGGACAGAGGAGGCAAGCCAAGAGCCTCACTGGCTTTCCCCTCAGAGCAGCCTGGGGTTTGTACCCTCGCACTTTACCTGAGGATGCTGAAGGGGAGGGGGAACAAGGCAGCCCCGCGGTACACGAGCCCGGGGCTCCCGCCGCCCAGCCACCCCCACTGTCTGGGCTCCAGTCCACATCCTCAAGCCTTGGCTAAGGGACCCCGTGCCTCCCTCCCACCTCGCAGCGTGTGTGCGCCATACGTTTCTTGGGGGGAATTTCCTCACTGGGTTGAAAGTATCCTCAACGCCCCATCTGTCTGGAGCCATTTCTTTGTATCCTGGGACCAAGGAGCTTTGTGAGACCTGGGCCCTGTCCTCTGTGGTCTGCCCGGCTGTCCCATGGCCTCCGCCGACCCCACTTCTTCCTCCTGCAGCAGCTGACTTGGCAGGGCAGGCTCGCAGCGACAGAACTCCCCAGCATCTGGTCTCGGCCCTCCGGAACATTCTGCCCTTCCGGGCGCCTGCCTGGTCTCCTTTGCCTCCCACACATCCGGGGGGCTCCCCGGCCTCTGCGCTGCAAGCCAGAGCCAGGGCTTCCCGCATGCCACCCAGGCCTCCCCTGGCCCCCAGGAAGGCCTCACCTGGACCCTGGCTCACGGTGCCCTTGGCCCCGGGCTGCTGAGAGCAGGGTGAGGACGATCCCGACCCTCAGCCTCGCCCACCATCCCTGTCCCCAGCCCCACTGTCCTGAAGCCACCAGACACATCTGAATTCTCCTGTTTTACAACCCATAACAAGCAGGGACAGAGAAAGGGTGCATCCGCCCTCAGCCTCCTTCTCTCCCTCTCCATCTCTCCCCACCTTCTTCCCTGAGGGTCCTGCGGGCCTGGCACTCTGACCGCGAGGCTGGGCTGAGTGGCCAGGGGGGACCTTGGCTGGACCTCTGCTTTGATCACTGCTCTGTCCCCAGGCCAGCGGGAGCAGTAGGAGGCCAAACCTCTGTGGGCCAGCGGTTCAGTGAAGAACAGAAGCCCAGGCAGCCCCAGCTCCTGAGCTCTGCCCACCTGTGGCCTCCAGGCTGGCGGGCGGGAGGACGGCCACTGTGTGGAGCTCACAGGCGCTGGCCGCCGAGGGCCGACTCTCGCCTGGTGCAGCTCAGGCTGTCTACATTTCTCAGCACACAACAGCCACAGGCCAAGCACCTTGGTGCTGGCCCAGCCCGCCATACCAGGCCCCACCATGTGCCCCCGAGAGGTGCCTGGAGGCGATGGCTGGTTCCACGGGGAGCACCCAGGGCAGGCCTCCAGGAGGACGGAACCCCGTGCGTCCTCATGCCTGGGGTCTGCCTCTGTGGACCTAATCAGCCTTGGGCCAAAAGCATTCTTCAATGAAAAATACACCTGTACTAAGCGGGCACAGACTTTTGTCCTTGTCATTATTCCCTAACGACACAGTGCTGCTTCTCTAGCATTTCCTGCGTGTTCGGTATCGCCGCTAGTCTAGGCGGGATTAAAGTGCACGGAAGGATGCACATGAGCTCAGTGTAAATGCCACTCCACTTCACCCAAGGGACACAGGGACCGCAGACTGTGAGGGCTCGGGGGCCCCACCCCAGCCCCCTGCAGATCCTGAGGGATGATTGTTATCGTTGTTAGGTGCCATCCAGTCGTGTCCAACTCATGGAAACCCTCATAGGGTTTTCAACAGCAGATTGTTTTGGCATTGCCTTGGGAGTGTGTTGCCAGGTCCTTCTCCCATTTTTGTGGTGCTGGGATTCGAACTCGGGACCTCAGAGATTGCAGAGCGGCGCTCTACCAACTGAGCTAAATCCCAGCCCTAGGGATGATTATTGCTGGTGAAATAGCAATGGCTGCACACCAGTTATAGAGCCGCTTCTCTAAGTCAAATCTTGCTCTGAACCCTGCACTGACATTGTTTTATTTGACTCTCACGAAGCTCTACCACATAGTCCTCATCTTCGCCTTTCTAAAGAAGAAGGAACTGCTGCTCCTCCGAGGCACCTGGCCGTGTCCTCTCGTGGGTGGTAGCAGCAGAACAGAAACACAGACTTCGGTCCATGCCCTTTATTTTCTCCTGTCAAACCATCTGTCCCCGGTTCCCTCCATAAGGAGGACACGTTGATGCTCCTGAATGAGGGCTCTAAAATGGTTAGAATGTGACCGGCTTTCCATCAATATCTTTCTGATGTGCCACTCAGCTTGCCCTGCTGTGGGGTACTTGGGTTGAGAAAGCCCCCAAAGGGCACCCTGGAGTCAGACCATTTGGGTTTAGTCTTCTCCCATAGCTTCTTAGACATCAGCCATTTGCCATTTGCCAAGCTTCAGTGAGTAAATGGGGCCGTTGCCAAGCCTCAATCCCAGGAAAATCAACTCTGAGGCGTAATTGGCACCTGCAGCAGAGGCAGCAGCAGTGGACTCTGTTCTCCCAGAGGACCATGGGAGAAGCGCATAGGAAGTTTTGAGCATGCAAGGCTGGCAATGGCCAAAGCCACTGAAAAGGACCCTTGCGGTCATCACCATCGCCAGCCTGGAGTCGTAGCCGCCTGACACTCGGACGATGCTACCAACCTCCAGCAGTGACAGTGGCTGGCCTTCCGTGAAATTGCCTGCCCTCCCGGGTTCCTGGTGGATTTTACTAGCTGTTGTTGCCCCCATTTGCTTTCTGAGTTCAAGTGCAAGCAGAAGGCTGCCTTACCACATGCAGTCCAGCAAACTCCGTCTTGATTTATTAATGCTAGTAGGTTTTGATCCCAAGGAATTCATAGTAAGACTTATAAATACGTGTATGGTTTTTAAACGGCATACTCTTTAACCAGCAATTTCACTTTCGAGATTTTCCACAAAAGAAATAACCACAGAGAAGCAGCAAGATTTATTTTCCAGGATGCTTCTCCCAGTAATATTTATAAGCACTGAAAAATTGGAAGCAGCCTAAATGTGGAAGAATAGAGGCTTGGTAAAATAAATTACACTGCATCCATGTGATGAAATACTGAGGCTGTTAAAAATTACCTTGTCAAAGAACATTCAAATATATGGAAAAATACTCATATATTTGTTAAATGAAAACGCAGATTTCAAAACAGTGTGTGAAATTATCATCTCAGTCTGCGGAAGGAATAACAACCATCAGTGAAAAATGTGGGCTCTGGAAATGAAAGATTAGAATCCTTCCTTGACCAGGTCCTGAACGCAGGACCTGGGCTCAGTTACTGCACGTTGTGCCTCTGTTTCCTCATTTGCAAAATGTGGGTTCTAACAATACCCTCTTTGAGCGATCCCGGCCAACCCCCACCCCTTTGCTTGAACACAGCACACCTGGCAGGAGTCACCCTAGCCCTACCTGGATACCTCAGTAAAGGGGCCCCACCACCTCCGGGGCCGCTTGGTAACAGCAGTCTGTGGCAAACCACGCCATGTGCACAGAAGCCTCTGGGAACTTGCATTCTCCCAGTCAGGCTCAAGTTCCCAGTGCCAGTAGCAATCAATAAAAGAATGGTGACCGACTGATGGACAGGTGCAGATGTGGCAGGGACTCGCTTATGCTGATGTTTCTAGAGGCATCTTTAGACCAGCTGGGGTCGGGGGGGCGATTCCGGGAATGAGCTGTCCTTGGTCCACTGTCACCAGTGAGAGGCAGAGTGCAGAGTAGCTGAGTCACAGGAGGAGAGCCCAACGCAACCTAAGAGCAGCTGCAAACCAGAAGCAGAGGACAACTCCCAGTGCGGGGTCTGATCAGTCTGGGCTCAGAATCAGGTCCAGCCCTGCCACTGCAGAATCAGGTGACCTTGGGAAAGTCCCTGTGCTTCAGGGGTCCTTGGCTGAGAAAGGAGTTTTGGGGAGCAGCCAGGGATCTCAAGTGCCTTTTGAGGCAGGTGGCTAGACTGCATCTTACCAGTTTTGGATATACTATAAGGAGGGGCCAATCCTTGGAGAAGGAAGTCGTGCTTGGGAAAGTGGAGGGTCAGTGAAAAAAAGGAATTCTTTCTACTAGATGGATTGACACAGTGGCTGCAACAATGAGCTTAGACATAAAAAAAAGATCATGCGCTTGGCACAGTGTCAGGGAGGGTTTTGTTCTGTTGTACACAGGGTCGCTATGAGTCAGACCCAACCCCATAGTACCTAACAACAACAAAGCTCTATATTTAAATGCCACCTGATTCAGAAGACCAATGTGACAAACAAACCAACACTGGAGGGGAGGACAGGGACTCAGAGCATCCCCTTCTTTTCCTGTGCCCCCACAGGTTACAGGGCTGCTGCAGGAACCTGCTGTACCCTCCTCTTGGTCTTCATACTGTGGTAAGAACCCCTGCCACACTCCACATGAGAGCTGGCAGGTGGAGCAACGCAAAGGCTGCTGGTGGAAGAACGTGGGTCAAGCCGAGTCCCATGCACACAGCAGAGAGCTGCTCAACCATGGAAGGAGTGAAGCCCTCACTCCCGCTTCAGCACAGATGGACCTTGAAAACACAGCCTCCATGAAAGAGGCCAGACACCAAATGCCATTGGTACAAAATGTCCCCAACGGGGACATAGTGAGAGACAGAAACTAGGTTAGTGGTTGCCAGAGTCTAAGGGACAGGGGAGGGGTGGCTGGCGGGGTGGCCACCTCCTGGGGTGATGAGAGCAGGCAGGACCCAGATGGACGCCATGCTGACACCACCATCTGGGGGCTGAGTGCCAGGGGTGTCCGCCGAAGATGGTTGTTGTTGTTGTTGTTGTTAGGTGCCGTTGAGTTAAGTCTGACTCATAGCGACCCTCATAGGGTTTTCAATGGCTGATTATTTCGGGATTGCCTTGGGAGTGGATTGCCAGGTCCTTCTCCCATTTTTGTGGTGCTGGGAATCGAACCCGGGACCTCAGAGACTGCAGAGCGGCGCTCTACCAACTGAGCTACATCCCAGCCCCGTCCAAAGATGGTTAGCGTTACATGAGTATTCCTTGAGGGCAATACTCCGAGACAAAATGATGATGGCATCCACAGCCTTGTCCAGGAGGGAAGGACACCCACTTAGCGCGCACAGACGGCAGCACGTTCTCACACTCTGCACCTGTGGAGTCCCCTCTGTCTGGAGGGCAGATGTCACCTTGTCTTTGGAGTTGATCACAGCAGCACGGCCAGGGCTGGACCCGGGTCCTGGGCTCCTAACCAATGCTCTCCCCTCCTCCAGCAGCTGCTGCTTCCTCTCTCTGGGGTGCCCCCCCCACTGGACCCCCAGAGGCTGCTCATGACTCTGCAGAGAGACAGGGCACCTGGCCAAGCCACTAGGGCTGCCCATGACTTGAGAAGCTGCATCCGTGACCCCAGGCTCAACGCTGACAGCCGTGTTCCCTGGATCCCAAATGCTCCTCACCCAGTCCTGGCTGGATGGCTACGTGGGAAGGTGTCGGTCCCCACAGAGCAGGGAAAACACCCCCATTTACTCACCAAGTGGTGCCTAAGCAGCTGCTGGTGGTGGTGCTGGGCAGACGCACACTGGGTGCTGGGCTTCCGGGGGCAGAAGATGGACCCGAGGCCAAGCCCAGCTGAACTTCACCACGGGGCACCACATGTCCTCTCGGGGATCCCTGAACCCAGCAGGGGCTGCGAGCCTTCCTTGGGGGCAGGCGGGCCTCCCAAGGGAGACCTTCCAAGCTGTCCCTTGAAGGAGGAGCAGAGCCCCCGTGGTCTACTTCATCCTTGCTGCCTCTGCCAGGACAGGCGGGAGCAAGGGACCCCAGGGGACCCTTGTCCTCCTCCCAACCCTGTGCTCCCGTGGCAAAGTGCATGAGCCCCAGGGGAGGGCCCGGTGTGAGGGCTGAAGGGCTGAGAGAGGCAGCGCGGCCTCGTACTCGGGGTGTGTGCTTTGGGGGTTCCCTGCCCGCAGCGGGGAGGCAGACTGGGCCAGGACAGCAGGCAGCCAGCTGAGGCCACACTGGGTTCTCAGGCAAGGCTGGGGCAGTGGACAGAAGAGAAGGGTAGGGTCAGGAGGCATTCAGGGGAGGGTTGGCAGGGCCTCACCAGGGGAGGCCTGTGGGCTGCGACAGCAGAATGCTGGCCCGGGCAGTGCCTGGACAGCAGGGCCCCTCACTGAGGCGCAGACCCTGAGGGTCCGGGATCTTAGTCCGCTCTGCGTGACGTGATCCATTACTTCAGACAGGGAGATGCGCAAGCAACAGACCCCTGCTTCTCACGGTTCAGAAAGCTAAGGCACCATTGGATCTGAAGTCCGGTGAGGGCCCATTTCCCAACCACCAGCCACCTTCCCCCTGGGCCACTCTCTGATGAGGACACTATCCACTCTCCCTGGCTTTTCCTCGGACCACACACGTCTTCCACCTTATCTCATTCAGGAGGGCTCTGGCCTCATGGACTGGACACCTCTCAAGGCCCCACCCCCAGCACCGTGACCTTGAACATGAGGAGCTCAGCATGCGGACCTGGGGACACAGCAGTTGGGTTGGGGAGCTGGTGAGGACAGTTGTCCAGAAGGCCCCCGGAGGCCTCCACACAAGGCTGACAGGGGTTCTAGAGACCCAGCAAGTCTGGGAGACCAGAGGCAAGAGTGAGATGGAGCCTGTAGACAGAGCAGGGCTGGGGCATGGAGCTCAGCAGCCAGCCAGGAATTCATCCGACAGCAAGCAGCCCCAGATGCCCGGGCTTGACGTGTCACTGACGGCTGCCCTAGGTTTTACCCCTGCTTCCAACTTAGGACAACCAGAGAAAGCCAACACGCCCTAGTGCCCGGCCCCATAGGCTGTCCCCTTCCGGTGAACCACCTCCCACCTCCCAGGACAGCAGCCTCCGTCAGGGCCAAGGAAGGCCTCCCTTCTCCGTGGTTCCTGCTGCCTCGGAGGGGTTCCCAGCCTCGGGAGGGCAGCGAGTCCCTCACTCAGCCAGCTCTGGGAGATGGCGTCTCCTTCTCACTCAGCGCTCCTTCTTTATGGCCACGTCGGGCAGCGCCTGAGTGGTGACCGAAGCCTGGGAGGGGTGGGCTCCTGGGCAGTGGGTCTTATGAGTAAGCAGAGCCCTGGGCCTGGACCTGGGGAACCTGGGCATTAACCGAGTGGTGAAGGAGGAGGAGGAGGAGGGTCGGGGGTCTGGAGAGGCCGTGGTGTGCAGCACGGGTGTGGTGCCTGGGAGGGCAGACGCTGAGCCAGCCCACAACTCCCCCAAAGGAGACCTTCCAAGCTGTGGCTTAAAGGGGGAGCAGAGTCCCCATGGTCTACTTCATCCTCGCCACCTCCGCCAGGACAGGCGGGAACGAGGGACCTCAGGGGACCCTTGTCCTCCTCCCAACCTGTGCTTCCGTGGCAAAGTGCATGAGCCACGGTGGTGCTGTTGTGTGTTGTTAAGTTCTGGCCTTGTCCTGGTAATGTGGAAGGTGGCAGAGACTAATGGGGGCCCCAGGGAGCCCCTTCCTCTGCCCACGACGGCCCCCCACACCTCACATCTTCCTTTCGTGTCTGTTGATGAGGCTAAGCCCCACTTAATAATCAAGCTGCGAGCACATGCTCTGTCCCGGCCTCGCTGCCGGAGGGGTCCGAGGGCACCGAAAGACAGGAGCGACGTCGTTGGCAAACGTTCTTCGGCCCCTGCCATGGACCCCGGTGAGAGGAAATGTGCCCACAGAGCACCCAGTTCATTAGTTCCAAGCCCATTCCAGGCATGCAGGGGTGAAGAATTAATGCCAAACAGGCCTGGGGGTGGAGGTTGGAGAGATGTCAGTGGGAGGAGCCAACATTTCAGATGGGAAGAAGGAGCTCAAGGGACCTGGTGCACAGTGTGGCTTCTATAATAACTAGCAGTGCGTAGCATAGTCAGAAACTGTTGAGAGTAGGTCCTCAGACCTCTCACCATCTGAGGAGACGTATATGAGGCAGTGCATACGGTAATTAGCTCTGTTGAGCTATTCCACAGTGTTGTTGTTGTTTCTTGTTAAGTTCCATGGAGTTGGTATCTGACTCATAGTGACCCTATGTACAACAGGTGAAACACTATTGTCATGCTTCTCTGCTATTCATAGGATTTTCAATGACTGACTGTTTTTGGGGAGTGGGTTGACAGGTCAGTCTCCCAAGCCTACAGCACCTGGTATTCCCAGGTGGTCTCCCATCCAGGCCCGACCCTGCTTAGCTTCTGAGATCTGATGGTATTGAATGCCACAGTGGGGTGGCTGCAGGCATCCACAAGGTAGGCATATTTAAACCATCATATGGGAGAAGGACCTGGCAATCCACTCCCAAAGCAATCCCAAAACAATCAGCCAATGAAAACCCTATGAGGGTCGCTATGAGTTGGACCAGACTTGATGGCACCTAACAATACACACATAGTATACCATGAATATACACAAATTTTATTTTCTAATTTTAAAGAATAAATTAAAAGCAAAGAGAATCCATGCCACTTGGCTTTGTGGGAACCAACCAGCACCTCTCTGAAGCTGCTCTGATCTTAAGAAGACTGAGGTTAAATGTAGCCTGAATGTAAATGCTACCGGGGTGGATCCGGGTGTTAGCAGAGAGCTGGCAGCACATTTATAAAAGAATTTTAAAATGGACCCAAAAGGAACTACAAGGGCAGTTTAATTAGAATTGGAGAAGAGAGTGCCCCGAGTACCAGGACAAGCAGGCTGAGAATTTCAGCTCATGGGAGGAGCAGGGAGATGGAGAGGCACAGGGAGGGAGCGAGTCACATTGTCTGACGGGGAACTCAGACCATGAGCAGGGCCAGCAGCGAAGATCCGCAAATAGCTGCCTTCGCTCTTCTGCCATAGAGGTCCGGAAGCTGCAGGTCCTGCAAGGAGGCTGCAGATGTCTCTGAACATCTGAGAACTGTAAACTCCTCTGGACATCTCCAGAGAGTGGTGGCCGTCGGTCAATAGCTGTGCTCCTCTGTGCACTTCTGCAGACTAGACCCAGTGGACGCTGCAGAAGGGGTGGGGCTTGGGGGATTTAGGGCCATATCCCCTAAGAGCGACAGGTGTCCCCCTCCTTTCAACCTTCTCTCAAGGTCTGTCATACTTCTCGATCTTTCAGCGTAGGCTGGTCTTCTTAGCTTCCAAATCAGGTTCTCCTCTGTATTGCAGGAGTCGGGATCCCCCTTTTTAGCCTGGACATGGAGGTGCCTGTTGACTTCATCTGTCAAGGAAGTTCCTGGCCACTGACCAGGTCACTTGTAAAGGTGTTACTGGCTACAGGGCCAGGCCATTTGTAAAAGGGTGGTGGTGGTGTTAAGTGCTGTCAAGTCAGGTCCAACTCATAGCGACCCTATGTGCAACAGACGAAACACTCCCAACACTGCGCCCCACCTGGCACTACGTCAGTGCTTCCCTGCTATTCAGAGGGTTTTCAATGGATGATTGTTTCAAGATTGTCTCAGGAGTGGACTGCCAGGTCCTTCTCCCACTCAGCAGTGGTAGTCATGGAACCCAGGGCCTCAGAGGGTGCAGAGCAGCATTCTACCAAATGAGCTAAACCCCGCCTCATAAAAGGGCATGTTCTCCTAGTAACCTTGCTATTCTCAGAGGCTATCCTCCACCAGGGGGGCACGGACTCCCACATCAAGCCCATTTGTCTCCAAGGAAGCTCACATTGAGGCTCACGTCTGCAAAGTTGCCCGGGAAGCAGATGGCTGCAGAGGCCCCTTTGTTCCTATTCTTCCTTCCAAGCACCCCCATCACAAATATCTGAGTGACTATATGTGAGTCGGGGCTGGGATTTAGCTCAGTTGGTAGAGTGCTGGGCTGCAGTCTCTGAGGACCCGAGTTCAATTCCCAGCACCACAAAAATGGGAGAAGGACCTGGCAATCCACTCCCAAGGCCATCCTGAAGCAGTCAGCCATTGAAAACCCTATGAGGGTCGCTATGAGTCGGATGCTAACTCGATGGCACCTAACAACAACAACAACATAGGTGAGTCAGCCCCCAAAGGACCCACCCTTTGACCCCATGTACTTCAAGGTCATTGAATTTATCGAAAGCCTACGGAAGGCCAGGCTTGATGGCTCCAGCAATCCATTCTGCACAGCCCCCTCCTCCATCATGGGGTTCAGTGGAATAAAGAGTGGTAAAGATGAAGCCAGCACATAGTAGATGCTTTTGTTTAGCATTTCATATGGTTGTCCCATTCAATCCTCCCAGCAACTGGAGAGCTACGTGTATTTTGTCATGTTGTACAAAAGAGGAAACGGAGGTATAGAGCAGCCAGGAAATGGAGTCAACTTCAGTACCCCCCAGTTGGGACACAGCCCGCTTACCCCACTGCCCTCTGTGCCTACTGTCAGGAGGCTGAGCACAGTAATTCGATCTAAAACATCCGTAGATGCCTATTTTAAACATCCTCCTATCGGTTCACGCAGGTCATGGAAACTGAAACAACCCGCAGGCTACACTTTCATTCCAACATTTAGATGCGCTCCACCTTAAAAATATTTAGTGACTTGAAAAAATATATGTAATGAATTAAGAACTAGATTGACTAGGGCGTACTCAAGCAATTCGTGTACACATCTCTGGAAATGGAGTGCCCAAAAGCACGCAAACCCAGCGTTCATCTGTGCTCTGCACGAAACATTACTGGGGAGCTGGCTTTCTATGCAGATAGGACTGGAGAGTGAATGGAGCCGGCAACTTTCCTGGCTGGCCTTTTTTCTTCACAAATTGATTTTTACCTCAAAAGACTTGGAATGCAGTTCACACGCGTATCACAATGCAGCTTTATTTTTGGTGTGGCTTTCTTTTTTTTTTTTTTTTCCCCTTTCTGAATCAAGAATTCTCTTTAGACCCGCCAGCCTGTTGGGGTTGCCAGAGATGGTTTCTCCCCAGCCCCAGAATGACAAGAAAGGCTGGGGTGGAAAATTACTGGGGATGGTACGCATGAAGCGCAGGAAGGCTTCAAACCAACCCCTCCCAGTGTTTGCAGTCACAGTGGCCGAGGCCTTTCAACGCAAATCCCCGCCTTGTTCTCTGAGAAAAACCAGGCGTTTAACTCCAAAGTCACTTCGAAATTAACCCTGCTTCCCCACGGGGAAATTCAGCCCTTAGTAAATTCCAGCCGACCACTTGAACAGAAGGGTCCTGAGGATTCTCCTTTTAGCGGGGCTGCTGGACGAGCCAGGCTTTTAAGAGCAGTGGCTGGGCTTCTCCTTTGGACTGAGCGCTCGGAAGTCTGAACACCTCCCCAGGGCCTGTGCCTGGCCAGCATCCCAGAGCTCTGGCACAGCAGGCTCTGCTTTGTGTTTGGACACCACGTCACGTGTGTTCCAGGGCTGTAGCTCAGGGGACTGGCACCATATGGAGCGGTGGCTGTTCTATTGCAAGTTGCCCTGCAACTTCCCCTCCCTTTGCCCAACATTCTAAATTGTAAAGAAAACCTATACCGGCTGGGCATGGTGGCACACACCTGTAATCCCAGCGGCTTGGGAGGCAGAGGCAGGAGGATCATAAGTTTGAGACCAGAGGCAGTCTTCGTAACTTAGCGAGACCCTGTCTCAAAAAGTAAAAAAAAAAATATGCTGGGGGCGCAGCTCAGTGGTCCAGCATTTGCAGAGCATGCAGTCGCAAGGCCCTGGGTTCAACCCCCAGTACTACAAAAAAGAAAGAAAGAAAGGGAGAAAGAAAGAAAGAAAGAAAGAAAGAAAGAAAGAAAGAAAGAAAGAAAGACCTACACCTAAATGATTGAGCTGATGAGTACTGAGTAACCCTGCTTTGGTTTTGTTGTTGTCGTTAGGCTCTGCCAAGCCATACCGACTGCGGGTACAACAGAGCGAATCACTCCCGACTCTGTGCCAGGCCCTACACTATGCCAGTGCTTCTCTGCTATTCGTAGGGTTTCTATTGCTGATTGTTTGGGGAGCGTTTCAGGAGTGGGCTGCCAGGTCCTTCTCCCATTTTTGTGGAGCTCGGTATCGAACACAGGGCCTCAGAGCATGCAAAGCAAGCTCTCTACCGACGGAGCTAAGCAACTCCAAACTCCTGGTGGCTCTCAAATACCATCAGAACGCGCAATGCCCCTTATTCTAGACTTCACCAGCAACTGACACAAAACTTGTACATTGCCGTGAGGTGTCACTCTCAGAAAAGTCGTATGTCTGTGTAGAGGGTTACAGGGACAAACGCCAGGAGGTTGTTGCATGATTTACTTTTACTTATTGTTGTTGTTGGGTGCCGTCGAGTTGAGTCCAACTCATAGCGACCCTCATAGGGTTTTCAATGGCTAACTGTTTTGGGATTGCCTTGGGAGTGGGTTGCCATGTCCTTCTCCCATTTTGCAGTGCTGGGAATCGAATTCGGGACCTCAGAGACTTCAGAGCAGCGCTCTACCAACTGGGCTAAATCCTAGCCCTTACTTTTACTAGGGAAATGTAAAGGGAATATTCTTTCACCCTGCATAGAGAGGGCACAGACAGACCAAAGGAAGAATTCCATCGAGGCCAACTTGGTGAATCAGTGAGTTTCTTGGGGTCGCTTACAGAAGCCCGGCTGATGCATGGATGCACCTACAGCAGCCATGCCACCTGGGAAAACCTCACCCAGGAGACTCAGGAGCAGTTATACCACGGAAACGTCCCACCTCTAGCTAACCACCCACCCCATATATACTGGTGGGAGGAATCTCAGGATGGGGGGAGTCTTACGAGTCCCCCTACTCCCTCGATGAGGGAGCATCAACAGACCCGACCTCACGAGAACCTTGTGAAGAGCCCGTGGCCTCCCTCCCGCGTGTGAGAGGTGCCAGGAGGCCTCTTACGTGACGGGAACAGCCGTGAGCTGGGAAGTTAACAACTTTGTGTTCATCACCACAACTTCCGGCCACGGTCTTCTGGAGGTCACCATGGCTGTTTGCTCTAGGATGGTGCTGATCACATCCAGCCAGGAGGGAATAGTCACACCGCAGAGGTCAAGGTCAATTGCAACATTAATTTTTTTTTTCCTTGCGGTACTGGGGGTTGAACCCAGGACCTCCCACTTGCATGGTTTGCAAAGGCTGGACCACTGAGCTGCACCCTCAGTCAATTTTTTTTTTTTTTTTTACTTTTTGAGACATGGTCTCACTAAGTTACTCAGACTGCCTCTGGTCTTGAACTTGCGATCCTCCTGTCTCCACCTCCCAAGCCGCTGGGATTACAGGCGTGGACCACTGCACCCAGCCAACATTAAAAATTTCTTAAAAATGTCATATGCCCTGGATGAAAAAGACCCCACTCAGCACAGAGCATTGCTGCTCATCCCCCCACTGCATCTCCTTTCCATCCCTCTAGAAGCCCCTTCAGGTACCTGAGTTCTTCAAGATGGTACTTTTTTCTGGGGGGGATAAGAGATCCCCAGCTTGTAGGCTGCTCACCCTTGGGTAAACCTGATTTCTTCCTACCTGCTCTCATCTCCTAAGTAGTGGCTTTCAAGTGGCAAACAGAAAGGGGTGGATCTGGTGACAAGCAGGCTTAATGGCAAGCAGACAGGGCAGTATTGTGTGTGTGTGACAGATGTGGAAACTGAGGTAGAGATGGGCAGGTGATTTTCTTATGCTACCTGTTCTTTATTCCCTACTGTGGTCAGGAAGTAGCAGGGCCAAGCTGCCCCTGCCACCTGCTCACCTTGAGCCCAGCCAATGTGGGCTGCTCTTGATGGGAAGTGTGTCCTTCCTGTCTCCAGAGGGCAGTACCACCTGTCACATGCCCAGTGACCTTATCCTGTAAAAGATCAGAAAGCAAATACTTTCAACTTTGTGCCTGTCACAACTGAACTCTTGCATTGTGATCTGAAAATAGCCATAGATCATGGAAACCAAGAAACATGTTTCCAATAAAACTTTATTTATAAAAGCATGCAGTGGGGCCAGATGATGGATAGGTTTGGCCCACGAGCAGCTGTTCATCAACACTGATCTATAGGGTATCAGGGTGCACAGAGATGTGGGTGCACCTATCATCATTGGGCAGAGTGGCTGTACCTCTCTGTTGATATAGGGTGGTCCTGGGGCAGACCTGTTGTCCCAGGGGGTGGTATTGGGTCCTCGTCACTTTCGACAGGCCTGATGTGGATGATCAATGACATGCCCACGCTGTTGAGACACCAGCCATTTGTCCTATGTGCCAGCTCTGGAGAGACAAAGCTCAATTATACAAATGGACATTGTGCAGATACTCAACTACCTGTGGCTTGAGTGATCCAGTGGTGGAAGGAGAGAATACAGCCCCTTGGCAGGGAGGCTCCCGTGTAATGGGAGCAAGCAGAACAGGCTTCCTGGAGGAAGAGACACCTGGACAGAAGCATAGAGGATGCAAAGAAACTGGCCAAGCAAAGGAAGAATCAGAATGAGCGCTTGTCCACATCGGCTCAGCTATGCCAAGCCTGTAGGGTGGGGAGCGGCTCATTTGTGGGCAGTGCTAAAATTCCGGGGCCGCTGGGGAGAAGATGTCTTTCAGGGAGAAATATATTCCTCACATAAACACTTCTTTCCTCCTATGCTGGATTCCTCCTTATTAATAACAGACCTCATTATTCACATTTAATTTGTTATTGCAAACCTCTAATTAACTCTTTGTCATGTAGTGAATAAGGCTCCCTCTTTACAACTGAGCAGGCAAGAGACAGCCGCCATTTCATTTCCTTAACGCAGCTCCCATGACGGTGTCACAAAACAAAACCAGAAAGAAGTCCCACGCGCTCCCTCGCCTTCTCCTTCTCATCTGCTTACTGTGTTGCTCATGGTACCTCATGGATGAAAGTTTCTTACACCACACAGAGACCCAGTTCCTCCTCGCAGCTTCCCGTTTCCTCCACCCAGACCTGAGACATCTGCAAGGAAGGCAAGGGGCCCAGACGGCTAAGTAAACATTGAGGAGCACGAATCTGTGTGCGCACGCGCACGCGAGTGAATCATGTGGTACCTGAGAAATGCTGTGCTGATAGAATGCACGCTTTCAGAGTGGCCCAGGGCCCATGCTGTGTGATTTGAACAGAAAGCTCCAGTGCATTCGGGTGCTGTTCGCGCTCTTTTGGCTGCTGTGAGGAAGCATCCCTGGCTTGCTGGCCTGTGCCCGCATTCACTCATTGTCTTCCTGTCCCACGGCTCAAAAGTCCAGGCCCGGCAGGGCTCAGGGGGCCCTGAGCTGTGATTGGGGGTCGGCTGGGCTGGGCTGGCCTCTTGTCTGGAGTTTGGGGGTAAGGTTCTGAGTCCTAGCTCCCTGAGATTGTTAGCCAAATTTGGTTCCCTGGGGGACCCTTGCTGGCTGCCGTGCACACAGATACTAAACCCAATTCACTTGGGACCCTCGGGTGAGGGGCGCAGACTCCTGCGGCCCTCAGGACACCGGCAGAGATGGGAGAAAGGAAAAGCTACAGGTGCTTTTGCCTTCCAGGGGCAAACACCTGTGTTGGTGGTCTCGGTGGTCACGAGGAGACAGTTCTTGCTCCATCGGTGATTAGATGGAGAGTGGGTTCTTTCCTTGTTGATGGTCGCAGCGGGAGAGCCATTTCCTCATCGGTGGTCTGGTCGAAAAGGCGAAAAAAGGTCTTGCTTAGCCGATGATCTGGGTAAAAAGGGGCTTCCTAGATGCCTTCTAGAGCTTTCCATGGAGCCCGTCCCCCAGCAGTGGTAAGCCAAATCACTCCCACACTTTCGCTCCCCCTGGTTTCTGCTTCTGAGGGTTCACATGCTTACTGCTCCCCGATGTTGATCCAGGTCGCTCTCCCCTCATAAGGCCAGCTGGAGAAGGGCTGCTTCACCTGCCTCTGTCCACAGCCTTCACAGTGGAAACCGCACCCTGGGTGGAATTGGCAGGGGAAACAGCCTTGGGGGGCAGCCTGGAGTTGTGCCCAGCACTATCCATGCGCCTGCACATCTCATATGCTCACACAGGGGACAGCCGCCACGGAGCCACCGGGCTTCATGCCAGCCTGTGAGACAGTCAACCACAATACGCCTGAATTTAAGAAAACTGCTTGATGGAAACATGATCCCGGGGGATCCCAATGGGAAATATTTACTGCTCATGGGCTTATCAATATTTCATTATTCAATTTGCACATTAACCTCTGTATGTGTGCTGTCTTATGCCCATGATTGACATATGTCAAAAAAAAAAAAACAAGTCAGGTCTGTGATGCCACACGTAATGCTAACAGAGAGCTCACCCATGGGGTTTTGGAGCTGGCCCTGCAAACACAGCTCCTCAAAAGGGGACAGCCTGAGGGATAGCCTGAGGCAAAGGTACCCACAGCAGGGGCGACATTCAAACTCACAGCCCTCCAGTGTCCACTTGGCACAATTCATGTGACCAAGGGTGGAAATGGCCTGAATATCCATCAGCCCATGACTGGATAAACAAAGTGTGGAATAGCCATGCAACAGAATATCCCTCAGACATGAGAAGGGATAGACCACTGGTACAGCCCACAGCATGAGCTCTGAATACACTATGCCAAACGGAAAACCCAGACACGGGAAGCTGCTATGGATGGTCCCACTTGTACAAAATGTTCAGAAAGCAAAGCCATCAAGACAGAGTGGTGGCTGGCGGAGGGGTTAGGCGTGATGACATTAGAAGGGTCCTTCTCTAGTGGTAGTGACAACACTCTCGAATCAGATCGTAGTGATGGCCACACAGCTCTGTGAGTACACTAAATACCGCCGGGCGCACCACATTTCACCTCACAGGGAAGAGCTTTGTCCCACGTGGCCTCCGTCTCAATGCAGCCCTGCTCTCCCTTCCACCCTGGTGACTTGGACAGGATGCTGGGGACGAGGACCCAGGAAAACCTTTTGCACAGGAAGAAGACCGAGCTGCACTCAGTTTGCACTGTACGCGGTGCCTTGAACACAAACCCACTCTGTGTGCTTCCTACCTGCAGGGCGGCAGCCACTGTGATGGCATGGGGACCTGCAGGGACATGAGGGCCCCTGCTCCCTGGAGTTTTAGACCAGTGGGTGAGACAGACTTGAAGCCACTGATTGGCACAGAGATGGGGGATAAACTGCCAACCACACCTCCTAAAATCAGCATATGTGAGAGCCCTGCCTGCCAAAATTGCAGGAGAAAAGCAGCCAGGCCAGGCTGGATCGAAGGGGTCACTGGCAAGAAAAAGTCTCTCCCAGGGAGAATGGAGGGGTGAGGGGGTGCCCAGGTAAAGAATCAGTGGGCGGGTAAGGGGAGAGCCAGAGGAGGGCGTGGAGCCTGTGGGAGGAGCTGGTCCTCAGGTGCTGGAGACCTCCAAGTCCTGGGAGAGAAGAGCCAAGGGAGTAGGCTGGGAAAGGGGGAGGGGAGGAGAGGGAGAGGCCCCCCAGGCCACCCGTGGCAAAGTGAGGACCTGAGACTTTATCCCGAGGGTAAGGGGGAAAGCTGAGAAAGTTCAAGAGAGGGAATGATCCTGACATATTTGTATCTAGAAAATTCTGGAGGGCTGTGCACCTGCCAAGGTGGCAAACTCAACAACCCCAGTAGTAACTCCAGAGACACCGGATGACTGGAACACAATCTGAGCTTGCGAGAAAGGCACCCCTGGTCTCAGCCATAGAGAGAGAGGGAGGTACCAGGACAGGCCACACCTGGCTGCAGGGTGAGGCTGGTGGTGCAGATGGGTGGGCGGGCAAGGCTGGCAGGTAAGTCCAGCAATTGAGGCTGATGAGTAAAGAGAGCAGGGGCTGCAGGGGCTGATGGGAGGTGTGGGTGAGGTGGGCAGGAGAGATGAGCCAGGCGAGGGGGGCTTATAGACGTGAGGCTGGGCCTCAACACCAAGATGGCCACAGCAGAGGCAGCTGAGGAGCCTCCCGCCTGGGGAGTAGCAGCTGCACCTGGGGGGACCCTAAGGACGGCAGTGCTGCGGGGGCCGCCCGCATGGGGAGGCAGGGGAAGGAGAATGCTCAGCACTTTGCCTGGGTCTGGGGGAGAACAGCTTCCTGGAGCCTGGTCTCCACCGCAGGCGGGGACACAGTCAGTGTTTTGCTCTCCATGTGGCCCAGAGATTCCTCTGGAACATGTGACAGCCACAGGCTGAGACTGCAGTCAGGATCCTCACAAGGGAGCAGGAGCCAGTAGCAGACAATGTCATCACCAGGCCAGGCTCCAGGGACCGGGCTACCCTCCTGAGAGGTCAGAGGCCTCAGCCCTGGAAGGAGCCTAGCAGCTGCCAGAAAAACCTCGGGTGGCCACCCTGCCAGGACATGAGGAATGGGCCAAGTCCTGCATCCAGCCCGGGGCTGCTCTATGCCGCTCCCATACCCACCTGGCCATCACACGCCCTGGGGCACTTCAGACTCCTGGCTCTGCCCCACAGTGTCACCTTGGGCGGTGACAGTGCTACTCAGACCCCTGAGTCACCCTAAGCTCCTTGCTTCCTCTCACACTTCATATCCAAGCCCATTCGCAAATGCGGCACCAAGCAAAACAAATTCCCTGCCTCCAGGAGAGAATCGCCGCGGTTTGTAGGCCGGCTATCGCTTTGTTGTTGTTGTTAGGTGCCATCAAGTCGTATTGAACTCACAGCGACCCTCATAGGGTTTTCAATGGCTGACTATTTTGGGATTGCCTTGGGAGTGGATGGCCACGTCCTTCTCCCATTTTTGTGGTCTTGGGAATCAAACTCGGGACCTCAGAGACTGCAGAGCAGCGCCATACCAACCAAGCTAAATCCCAGCTGGCTACAGCAGTGGCACTGTTTTCCAGCGGTGGGTCGCCATGCACTCCATTGTATTTTAGTTAATTAGTTAGTCAGTTAGTTAGACAGTACTGGGTAGTTGAACCTGGGGCCTCACACATGCTTCTTTGCAAGCACTTAAACTGAGCTATACCCCCAGCCTATTTTTCTTTTTGTATTTTGAGATAGGGTCTTGCTAAATTACACAAGCCGCCTCTGGCCTCAACCTTGTGGTCCTCCTGCCTCCACCTCCCTCCCTGAGTTGCTGGGGTTAAAGGCGTGGGTCCCCAGCATCCGCCTGGGTTGCCATGCATTTTAGAGTTGAGGAAAGAAACCATGACAAATTTAACACATTTCATGAAAGAGAGTGAAAGAACAAGATAGGACAGGGCCAGACAAGATGGGACAGGCTAGGACGGGACAGGCTAGGACAGGACAGAACGGAATTGGATCTGCCAGACAGGTCACCTGCCCCACAATGAGTGAAGCCGGACCAGTAGCTGCTCTGTCAGCGTACAGTCACAGGTGCTAATCACAGAACCAAAAGGTTGATGATGATGATGATGATGATGATGATGATGATGATTATGGGTCATAGAAGTTACTGTGATCACATGTATTTATTGGAACATGTGTGTCAAACATTATATTTTATGAAAACTTACTGAGCACGGTCACATTAAAATCAGGAACAAGACAAGGGCATGCACTGGTATTCAGCATTATGCTAGGCATCCTGACCAGCACAGTAAGAGAAGAAAAGAATATACATAAATGTTACAAAGATTAAAAAGGAAAAAGCAAAACTGTTATTATTCAAAGCTGTTTGAACTGCAACACAGAAACTCCAAGAGAACAGAGGTCAACTCTTGGGATAAATAAGAGAGCGTTTCTGGACCAGGCCCAACCCCTTGTAATTGTCGGCATGCCTTCATCCAACAGCAAACAATATCAAAATACATCGTGTTAAAAATACATCATCTACCACAGGGAAAACGGCCCAAGGTATTAATTCCCA
>VMDO01030574.1:0-21138 GCA_007922755.1 Pedetes capensis | reverse complement strand
TTCCTTCCCTCCCTCCCTCCCTCCCTCCCTCCTTCCTTCCTTCCTTCCTTCCTTCCTTCCTTCCTTCCTTCCTCCCTTGGGCTTTAACCCAGGGTCTGAATCATGCTATACAGGCACTTTACCACTGAACTGTTACCTCAGCCCATGTTTTAATTGTGAGGCAGGATCTTGCTAAATTACACAGGCTGCCTCTGGCCTTGAACCTGCAATCCTCCTGCCTCTGCCTCCTGAGTCACTGGCATTATAGGTATGAGCCAATGTGCCCAGCCCCATTAAAATTTTTTCTACTAGTGTATTTATTTTTATTAAAAGAATATCTATTGTAATGAACACATACATGCAGATGCTTTCTTATTTTTTCTTATCCAGCCCAACAATCTTAGCCTTTTATTTGGAGTATTTAGTCCATTAACATATAAAATGACAGGGCAATGACATGGATAAATTTTAATTTACTATTTTTCTATTTTTTCTATTTTTCCTGTTTTCTTTATTCCCATCTATGTTTATAAGCTCACATTTGGGTTGATCAAGTAATTTTTATGATTCTACCTCTGTTCCTTTTTGAATTTTTAGGTAGACTCTTTTTAAGTGGTTGCAATATGCATCTTTAGCTTATCCCTGTCTTCATATTTTATCCTTTAGAGAAGATACAGCCAGCCCTGCAAGAGTGTAGTTCTATTTATCCCTCAAAATTTGTGCTCTTGTTATTTTTACTACTTTACTCAAATATTATTATACTAAACTTTTGGTCAATATTATAATTTTTGCCTTGAAGAGTTATATGACTTTAAATATATTAGGGGAAAAATGAAATGCCTTTTAAATATATTTCCACATTTGACATTTCCAATGCTCTTCCACTTTCTGTAGATCTGAATTTCCATCTGGTATCATTTTTCCTCCAGTCTGAAGAACTTCTTTTAGAATTTTCTTAGTGAAGCTTTACTGGTGACAAATTTTCTCAATTTTTGTTATCTGAAAATATCTCTACTTTACTTTCATTTTTGGAGGTTATTTTCTCTGTATATAAAATTGGAGGATGACATTTATTTTCCCTCAGCACTTTAAAATGTCTTCCCATTTTGTAATAGATTCTGTTATTTCTAATGTGACATTAGCCATCAATTTATACCACTGTTTCCTTTTATATGGTCTGTGGTTATTCTCTGGCTAGTTTTAGGATTTTTCTTTTTATCTTTAGTATCTAGTAGTTTGGTTATGATGTGCCTAGGTGTAGTTCTGCTTGTGTTTTACCTGTTTGCAGTTTGCTGGCTTCTTAGACTATGCATGCATGCATACATACATACATACATACATACATACATACATACATACGAAATCAAGTTTGGGGAATACTCTGCATTATTTCTTTAAATTTTTGTTGTACTTGATTGTATCTCTCCCTTCTCTTAATATTCTCTAATAGGTATTGATGTTCTGTTCATTTTTTTATCCTTTCCTTGTATGTCCTTAACATTGGATAGATTATATTTGTTCATTTTCAAATTAACCATCTCTTTCTGTTGTTACACCCAATCTGCTAGGAAGTCTGTCCAGTGAATTTTTCATTTCAGTATTGTATGTCACATTTCTACTAATTTTTGGATGTATGCTAGACATTGTAGATGATATGTGGTAAGGAATATGGATGATATTATCTTGTTCTAAATATGTTGAATGCTTTTCTCATATACATTGAATTCTTTCAAATTATTTAGATCCTGTCAGGATTGTTTTTATTCTTTGTGAAAGTTGGTCTATTGCAGTTTGGGGCCAAATTCCAAGTATGTATCCTACTTTAGCATATGGTTATTGTCAATTAAATGCCTGTATGCTCAGTGCGGTCTCTTGATTATGGCTGGGATAGGACTACAGTGTTTCCTAATAGTGCATAACCTCGGTTTCATTGTTTGGCTTTTATCCATGTGGCAGACCATCTCTGTTTGACTTTGCTGAATGTGGCCCTGGTGCAAGATCAGTGTAATCCTCAGCCTAGTGAGTCTACTGAGTCCCCATGAGATTCATCTCGCCTCCCCTGTGTTGCTCAGTTTTCTCATGAAACTTACTCTGAAAATTCCAGCTGCATCAGTAGTCTAGAACCCCAATATCTGCTTCCTCAGTTCAGAAGTTGCTCTTTTTCCAGATGTGTTGCAGAAAAATACCATCAGGAAGAAAATCAGGGCAATGTGTGGAACAACTGTTGGGCTGACCTCATGTGTTTTCCTTCTTATAAGTATTATATCCTGTAGAGCCTTTTTTCAAAATCTGAGGATAGTTGATTCATATATTTTGTCCAGTTTTAGAATTCTTGGGAAGTCAAGTCTTGTTACCAATTATACTGTCATGGCAGGAAGTAGAAGTTTATGTATAGGATTTAGAAAATAATTTTGATTATTGTATTTTATGTCCACATAGCTCTCTCTTTTTATTAAGGCCGGTGTTTATGTGTGTGTCAGTTCTTTCATACTTTTCCAAGCCCATATAATCTCTTTCTCCTTTACATGCATATATACACTGTCACACAGAGTTTGCAAGTCACTATTCATTTTATGGGACTGGGATTTAGCTCAGTTGGTGGAGCACTGCTCTATAGTCTCTGAGGTCCCAGGTTCAATTATCAGTACCCCCAAAATAGCAAAAGGACATGGCAATCCACCCCTGAGGCAATCCCAAAACAGTCAGCCATTGAAAACTCTATAAATGTCACTGTGAGTTGGACACGACTCAATGGCACCTAAAAACAACAATAACAATTTGTTTTATAAACATAGATGTATGTGTATGTGTGTGTGTATATATATATTTATATACACATATACATACATGCTTATATGCTTCTTGACCTACAGTGGGGTTATAATCCAATGGAACCCATTATAAGTTGAAAATATCCCAAGTTGAAAATACATTTAGTGCAGCTAATTTAGCTCAGTGGGTAGAGTGCTGCGCTGCAGTCTCTGAGGTCCCAAGTTCAATTCCCAGCACCACAAAAATGGGAGAAGGGCCTGGCAATCCACTCCCAAGGCAATCCCGAAGCACTCAGCCATTGAAAACCCTATGAGGGTCGCTATGAGTCAGATACCGACTCGACAGCACCTAACAACAACAACAACAATCCACCAAACATCACAGTTTAGCCTAGCCTACTTTACGCATGCTCAGAACACTTACATTAGCCTACAGTTGGGCAAAATCATCTAACACAAAGCATATTTTATAATAAACATTGAATATTTCATGTATACACACAGATGGGTGTTTTGTAGACATGATGGGATGTGAAAGCACAGAACACAATATCCAAAAAGTGCTGGCAACTGAGTATGCTGTAGAGTATTGGTTGTTTATCCTCATGGTTGTGGGACTGACTGGGAGCTGAGACTCACTGCTACTAACCAGGATCACAAGAGACTGTCCTACTGTATATTTAACACCCCCAAAACCACATTGGCAGTGTGGTTTCTCCTAAATATATGTCATGTTCATACCATCATAAAATGGAAAGCTCATAAGTCAAAACATCTTAGGCCAGAGAATCTGTACATGTATTTTGATTTATGGGAATATATAATTACAAATACATATATATCTCTACCTAGCCTATATCCATAACCATGTGCTTTTAATTATTTCTTTTTCTTATTTAGTAGTATATTGTATGAGAAGTGTTTCGATCTGCTGTACATAGGGTCGCTATGAGTCGGACTCGACTCGAAGGCACCTAACAACAACAACAGTATATTCTATAAGTCAATTTGTTTAGATCCAAGTCATTATTTCTAACAATATGGATGTGTTGAAACCAGTTAATCTTTTAAAGAAGAGGATTAAGAGAGGTGCAAAATCTGTTCTTTTAACAGAAAAATATAACTATAAATTGTATGTATTTTTTAGAGGTTTTGGAAAGGTTTGTGTCATTTCCCTAGTTTCATAACAAATGAAATTTCATTCTATATTTTCAATTATTATTTTATTCTCTTCTGTGTATTTCTGGGAGGGTAGAGCCTGCAAATACCTACCATCTACCTTTCCTATCTTCAGGTCCCACATCTGCTGATTTGAACAAACTTGATAGAAAAAACGACTTCATTTATACTGAACATGTACAGAAATATTTTGTCTTTATTCCCTGAAATAAGACAGTATAACAGCTATTTATATAGCATTTATATTACATGAGGTATAAGTAATCTATGGATAATTTAAAACATACAAGAGAATGTGCATAGGTAATGTGCAAATGCTACATTTGATATAAGGAAATCAAGCAAAGATTTTGCTATTCATAGGGTGTCCACTCCTAGAACCAATCCTCTGGGGATTCTAGGAGACTACTATGTTGTCTAGACAACATGTCCAATCCATGGCCTGTGGCCTGTATGTGGCCCAAGACAGCTAGTCATGAGGTGCCACAAAATATTTTAACATCATGTGTTTTTTAGTGTTTTTTCTTTGTGACCCCCATGCTTAGTTCCAATTTTGAAGTTTCACAGTGATACTGTGCATGTTTACAGAATGACACCTGATGCTTCTTTACAATGTACTGGGAGAGTGCCACAGTATCAATTTCTAACCTTCAAATAAGTGTAAGTACATCACAGTTGGTAATGTGAGTCAGGTCGGTACTGTCTTCCACCATCTGGTCAGTTGAGTCTAATCAGGATGAATTCGAAGTGGCTCTGAGCTGTTTGAAGCCACTTAATGGGTATATCAGTGCTTGAGTTCTTGGCAACTTGGCAAGTAAAATGCAGCAGTTGCTGATAATATTTTTGAAAATCTAATTCAACCCAGTTCTAGACATCTAGAACTGACCCTGGCAAAATTTAATTGTGAACTCCCTAAAAATTGTGACCACTTTCATCATACCAGATGTTAATAGATCGGTTTTACCAAAATGAGGTGAAATTTCATACTAGTTTTATATTGTTCTCCCTCTAAACTTTATCATAAAAATATATTAAAATGTCTTATTATGTATATGCACTAACTATATTTTTAATTGATTTGTGGCCCAAGACTTTCCATCCTTCTTGATACTAATATGTTGGACACCCCTAGTTGACACCTTCTTAGGAGTCCAAACATAATGTTTTTGATTAATCCTTGTCTAACAAGTGAATTGACAATTAGGAAGCAAGTAAATGTGACCCAAGTGTTCATGCTTAAAAGGACTGTAACCATATTTGTATCCTTTTCGCTACTGTTTTTCAGTTTTCTGGTTAGAAAGATGTATGTGTTTACTATAGTAAACATGCAAATTAGCAAAAGCAAGGCTTCAAACCCACAATAAATTGGATTCAAGTTTGTGTGTAGGTTCAAGATGTTAAAATGTAGGTGGTTTGGGTTTTATTCAGATTCAAATTTAAATTCTATGTGTAGATAGCAGGGCTTCAAATTGAACCTGAAACCAAGCCCTGAACCTCTTATGGTATAAGCATTTAAAAATTTTTTTCTGAACCTGAACCCAGTGAAAAATTGGTATAGGTTTAGCTTTTAATTTCTTTTCTTTTCTTACCACTAGCTATTTAGAAATTGAAAAAAATGGTCTATGTACACCTAGGATTAAAATTTTGAACCTGAACCTGAACTGACCCTGAAACTAAATTTTAACATCTTGAACCCACACTTGAACCTAAACCCTATTTCTCATGGATTTGAAGCTCTGAGCAAAAGAATATTTAAAAAACAAAACAAAATAAGAACTATTTGTAATCTTATTGCCTGGTAATCATCACTCTATAATTTCTAATCTTTTAATCTGTGCATGAATTATATATCTGGAGATATATATATATATATATTCACTGCATGTATGATGATCTTGCTTTCACCATAGCATAACTTGAGAAATTGACTTTAAGTATTATTTAAAGAGCTTCTTTTAAATGACTGCATTAATGTTCACCTGTGATGTACCTAAGCTTAACCAAGTCTTGTTCTTGAATGCTTAAGTGCATCTCCTTTTTCACTGATGGAAAATACATTGCAAGGATCATCCTTTTGCAAAACCAAAAATAAAAACAAAGACAAACACACAAAAAGCCCCTGTTGACATCCGATAGAACTTCTCCTTAGCCGTTATTACAGTTCTGCAAAATGGTATTGAATGTAGGAACCTAGGACACCTTGTTTGAATCTGTGTCTTGCCTATGTCCCAAACGTGAGGTAATCATAGTTTATAATTTTGGGTTTTGTTAGAGCTAGTTGGAAATAGAAGCATTTATAGAATGCTTTAAAAAAAACTCTCCATTCCTGGATCCCTGAGAAGGAATCCTGTTGCTGGCCAGCCTAACATTTAATCCCAACCTGTCACCAATTTCTATGAAGTGAGGTTTCTATTACTTCCTGGATTCCTCTAGTCTATCAGAGGTCACCATCTCCAATTTAGCCTAGATGTGGATGGGAAAGTACCCTGTACAGCCCTAGCATCCACAGAACATTGGTGTCAAATTCAATTACTGCAGAAGACGACCTTTTTTTTTTCAAAGGTCTCTGAACCCATTAAAAATCGTCTCGGATTCTTACCACTTGTGCTTATGTTGAATATATCTCCCACACAGGCCTTCTGACAGCTTTTTTTGTAATTTCACATTGTCAACTGGTTTTGTGGTTGGAGTTTCATTTGTTAAAAAAAAAAAAATACCTCTAGTGGAAGTAGGGGCTGTTATGTTTTTAACATATGTCTGAGTATGCCTGAATGAGCCGAATACTGTAGATACATAAGCACCCAAGATTATTTCATTTCACGTAGCTTTCCTTTTTTCATATCCCCAAACATGTTGATTTTCCAAAAATGAGATATTAATTCTGGATTGCTGTGGCCACAGCTTCCGTTAATTCCCTTGTGTGCTTCAAAGGAAAGAAAGTATTCTGAAGTCTTTTCTCATTTTATTTTAAAATTCTGTTTTGTGGAAATTCCCTACATATCCTCTTACTCAATTTGAGGAGCTCGTTCTTTTCTGTGATTAAGGAATAAATGAATTCATTTTGAACTGAGGAAAATGGCACCACAGCTATGTATTTTTTTTTTTGTAGCTGAGAAATTTGTCTGCACAATTACATTTCAGTGAAACCACCTAACAGTCAGGAAAGATTAGCAGTGTTTTCTCTCTCTGCTACACAGCCTTCTAATTTTCCTGGAACACAAATGAGTCAAGAAATGCAGCTCTGCAGACTGTTTTGGGTATTACAGAACATTACTTTAACTTTTGGGTCAGCCTGGGGTACATAAACCTGCCATTTAAATTGGTAAGAGCTATTTCCAGAAAAAGGTACATTTTATAGTGTGGCTTGAGCTTCTCTTTCATCCTTTCAAGTTCCAATTTCATAATTAGAACATGATGAACAATAGAATTCTTCCAGAGGAATAAAGGCATCTTCTTGGCTTCCTTTATACTGCCTTTGAACATGGAATAAGAGGCATATTCTGCAGCCTCACGGAATCTTCTGTTCCGTCCCACTCTTTGTTATATTTCTGACCGTTTCAATCAGAAAAGGAGAACTACTCAGATGATGTTACCCCCAGACAGAACTTCAAAAGTTCATATTAAACAGTGCTATCTGCAAGTAGCCATTCAGAATTATTTTGAAATAATATGTCAATGTATTTGGCATGTTACTCTTTCAGAACAGCTGCCATTTTGTTTCTCCAAATATTTTTTCATGGCTGATTCTGTTTTTATTTTAAAATATTTTTATTACAATCACTCATATAAATGACAAATTTTTCTTGCAGTTCTCATGAACCGAATCTTCCATTTGGAATTGTATGCATTCTGTCCTTGTAGAATGGAAAAGTTTTATTTGAGACATAGAACATTGAATTGGATTGGAACCCACACTTGGACTGGTGAATTATTCCAAATGTAGTTAAAATGACCTCTACATCATGGTACTGCTAAGTCATCTGGGAAGCCAACTGGTTCCCCTAGTGATGAATCAGTTGAAAATTCATGTACAGATTGCTCTGTGAACATAACTTTTCATTTCTTTGAGGCAGATGCATCAAAGTCTGTTTGCTGAGTCTTATGGTAAGCACATTTTAGTGTTTTAGGAGAATGCCAAACTATTTCCCAGAATGACTGTACTGTTTGTATTTGTAGCATTGATGTATGAGAAATCCAGTTTCTCTGCATCTTCTCCAGCATTTGGTATTATCATTATTTTATTTTCGCTATTCTCATTGGTGTCCAATGTATCTCATCACTGTCTTGATTTGCATTTCTTTAATGCCTGGTAAGGTGGAGCATCACTTTCTGCTTATTTACCTAATGTTTTCCTATGTGATTGGCAATTTTTGTAATCAGGTTTTTTAGAATATTGGGGTATTTTTCTTATTTTTAAAATATTTGTCAAATGAATATCGAATATATTCAAGATATACAATGTAAGGATTTGATATACATATACATTTTGTAATGATTACCATGATCAAATTAATTGACACAATCATGACCGTCAGGTTATATATTAGATTCTTCAGAATTTGTTCATCTTATAACTGAAGCTTTGTACCTTTCCACCAATGGCTCTCTATGACCTCATTGCCCAGCCTCAGGCAACTACCATTCTACTCTCTGATCTGAGTTGCCCTATTTTAGATTACTCTTGTATGTGTGTTTGTTGTTCTGTGCCTGGCTTATTTCATTTGGCATAATGTTCTCCAGATTCACTATGATGTTGTAAATGGCAGGATTTCCTTCATTTTATGATTAATGTAATAAGATTAGATTGTATGTATCTACCACGGTTCCCATATCTCTTTATCCATCAATGGACACTTAAGTTGATTCCATATCTTGGCTACTGTGAGTAATACTGTAATGAATATGGGAAGCAGATATTTCTTTATGATACTGATTTCATTTCCTTTGGAAATATAGCCAAGAGTGAAATGATTGGATCATATGGTGTAGTTCTAATTTTTATTTTACATCCCCACTAACATATTTACCAGCATCTCACATCTTTACCAATACTTATACCTCTTGTCTTTCTACCAACCTTGAGGTGGTATCTCATTGTAGTTTTGATTTGCATATTTCTGATGATTAATGATATTGAGCACCTTATCATACACCTATTGGATATTTATGCCTGCAGCCATAGCCCGATGGCATCTGATCCCATCAGATCTCAGAAGCTAAGCAGGATCGGGCCTGGTTAGTACTTGGATAGGAGACCCCCTGGGAACACCATGTGCTGTAGGCTTGGGAGACGGACTCTGCAACCCACTCCCAAAAATCAATCCGCCATTGAGACCCCTGTGAACCGCAGAGAAGCACTGACAATAGTGTTTTCCCTGGTGTATGTATGATCGCTATGAGTTGGATACCAACTTGCCAGCACCTAACAACAACATTGGATATTTATGTATCTTCCTTGGAAAAATGTCTGTTTTGGTCCTTTGTCTATTTTTTAAATTGGGTTATTTAATTCTTTGCTATTGAGCTGTGTGTGTTCCTTTTATATTATAGACATAAACCTTCTATCAGATATTCAGTTTGTAAATATTTTCTCCCATTCCCCAGGATGCCTTTTTACTTTGTTGTTTTCTTGGCTGTGGGGGAGCCTTTTTCTCAGATGCAATTTTATTTATGTATTTTTACTGCCTGTGCATTTGGTGTCATACCCAGCAGAAAGATCTCTTAAATAAATGGTGTTGAGAAAACCAGATATGTACATGCAAAAGTGAAATTAGATCCTCGTTTTACTCCATATACAGACATTAACTTGAGATGGGTTACAGAGGTTAAAGACTTAAATGTAAGATCTGAAATCCTAAAATTATTATTTAGTTTTGGGAGTGGGTATTCACTCCAGATATGAGTTCTTTGCTAAATATGTGGGTTGTCAATATATTCTTCTAGTTCATAACATGTTTTTCATCCACTTAAATAGATGTTTTACAAAGCAAAGATTTTTAACTTTGATAAATTCCAGTTGGTTGATTTTTTTTTCCCTTTTGATTGAATTTTTGGTGTAATGGTTAAAAAGCTTTAAACTTTTATATTCAAAACCTTTATCTTATTTTCTTCTGAAATTTTAATGTTTTACATTTAAGTTTAAGATCAATTTTTAATTAATTTTTATAATATTTGAGACTGACATTGAGGGTTATTACTTATTTAATGATATACAGTTGCTTTAGCACCACTTGGGCTTGGATTTAGCTCAGTTGGTAGAGCGCCTCTCTGCAGTCTCTGAGGTCCTGAGTTCAATTCCCAGCACTGAAAACAAGGGAGAAGGAAGTGGCAACCCACTCCCAAGGCAATCCCGAAATAGTCAGCCATTGAAAACCCTATGAAGGTCACTATGAATCAGACACGACTGGATGGCGACTGGATGGCACATTCAATCAACAAATTAGCATCACTTATTGAAAAGAATATCCTCCATTCAGTTGCTTTTACACCTTTATCACAAATCAGTTGACTATGCTATGTGAGTCTATTTATAGAATTTCTATTCTGTTCTATTGATTTCTTTGTTTATCCATTAGCCAATTTCACATAGTCTTGAATCTTAACACCATATAATAAATCTTAAAATTGGATACAATGATTCTGACTTAATTCTTTAAAAAATATTTGTTGTTCTTTGGTGCCACAGAGTGAGGTTCAACTCATAGAGACCCTCATGTTGTTCTTGTCAGGTGCCGTCAAGTCGGTATCTGACTCATAGCGAACTTCACAGGGTTTTCAATGGCTGACTGTTTCGGGATTGCCTTGGGAGTGGATCGCCAGGTCCTTCTCCCATTTTTGTGGTACTAGGAATTGAACTCGGGACCTCAGAGACTGCAGCACAGTGCTCTACCAACTGAGCTAAATCCCAGCCCAGAGACCCTCATAGGGTTTTCATATTTTTTACTTTTTCTTTTCTTTTCTTTTCTTTCTTCTTCTTCTTCTTCTTTTTTTTTTTTTTTTTGCAGTACTGGGCATTGAACCTAGGGCTTTGCATTTGCATGCTTTGCAAGTGCTGTACCACTGAGCTGCACCCCCAGCCTTTTTTTTTTTTTTTTTTAGCTTTTGTGACAAGGTCTTGCTAAATTACACAGACTGCCTATGGTCTCGAACTTGTGATCCTCCTGCCTCTGCCTCCCAGGCCACTGGGATTACAGGCATGTGCCACTGCACCACACTTCTCATAGGGATTTCAGTAGCTGACTGTTTTGGGATTATTTCAGGAGTGGATTGCCACATCCTTCTCCTATTTTTGTAGTGCTGGGGATAGAATCCAGGTCCTCAGAGAGTACAGAGCAGTACTCTTATCAACTGAGCTAAACCCTAGCCCTACATATAAAAAATTAGTTATTCTCTTTGCCTTTTCATATTAATTTTAGAATAATTTTTAAAATTTATTTTTATTATTTTGTGATGCTAAGTATTGAACCTAGGGCCTTGTACATATTAGACAAGCACTCTTCCATGAAGCCACTTCTCCAACCCTAGAATAATATTTTCTATATTTTTAAGAATGTTGCTGGGATTTTTACAGGAATTACATTAACTTGCATATTAATTTGAGAAAAATTGACATCTATCTATAGTATTGAGTCTCCCAATCCATGACCATAGTATATTGCTCCATTTATTTATAAGATCACATTTATGTCATGAACATGTAATTTTCAGTGTACAGTTTCTGTACAGATTCTGTTAGCATTATATCTATACATTCTATTTTTCGAGTGATTGTAACTGGTATTGCATTTCCAGAGACACTTTGTTAGAAAATGTGTGAATATGGTACAGTTTTCATATGTTCCATAACCAGTTTCTATTATTAACACTTACACTATTATAATACATTTGATGCAAATGATGAGCCAGTATTTAAATATTATTGTTAGCTAAAGTGCATATGTTATACAAGTTTCCTTAGTTTTTACCTAATATTTTTTTTTTTCTCTTCCAAAATCCCATCTAGGACATCACATTACACTTAGTCATCACAGTACAAATTATTTTCAGGTACACATAGGGTATTTACCAAAGTCAATATGCTGGGATATAGAGCAAGTCACAAAATATTTAAAGTATGTAATCTCTAATCAGAATACACTTAGTGTCCAAGTCAGTAACAGAAATTTAGGAATTCAAAAATACATTTCTAAAACATACTCTTTTGGGTATAGTTAAGTCAAGTTGATTAATTATATGGTTCCACGTTTATATTTTTACTAGTGTTTTTACTATTTACTACTTACAGAGTTAATACTGTTTTAGTTTGTGTTTTCTTAAAATCACACACTAGGAAAAATACTCAGGTTCCGGTGGTTTAGTTGTGTGTTAATTCTTAAAATCACAAGAAGGGAATAGAGAAAGTTAGACAAGAAAGGGAAGAAAAGGCAATAAAGGGTACATTATTAAATTGGTTACTACTCTTGAAAACTAGGGCTTACTGCCATTTGGGACCCTCTAAAAATAATGTGTAGCACATGCCTCAGAATTTTCCCACTCTTGAACAGAATGGTAAAACAATTTATCCACCAGCTACCATATTCCATTAGATGAGGGCTGTAGCCAGAGCCATCAGCTCCCCTGTATTTCTAGATGGTGTATAGGCATAAAGATGGGTTTTCCCAAAATTCTTGAGAAAGCTTTCAGGCAGAAAAACAAAGATGTTTAGGCACTTAGTATGGGAAGCTGTTGTGTACAGGAAACTATTTATACAACTGCAAATCAACTCAAGTATGTTGATAACATATTACAGTTTCTCATTACAATTGGTAGTTTATTTTCCTTTTGTCACAGCCTATTTTTATTACATATTTTGAAGCTATATTTTTAGATTTGATATATTCTAGAATCTAGTCCATAAACTTTCAACAGTTTTAGAGGGGAACAAAATCAAGTGCAAATTATAATCACATGCAGATTGGATTTGACCACAAATCCATTCTGCATATGATTCTAATCCACATTTGATTTTTGTAGCCCTCTAAAACTATTGAAAGTGTGTGGATTAGGTTTCAAAATAATATAGTAATTAAAATTTAGGATTGTTACATCTTTCTTATGAATTTAACACTAGGAACTGTCCCTCTTTTTCTTTGATAACACTTCTTGCCTTTAAGTCTACTGTGCCTGATATTAGTACAGCTATCACAGCTTTCTTTCACTTAGTATTTGCATATCATTTTCATTATCTTATTTTCAGTTTTTTGTCATGATATCGGAAATAATCTTTTATAAGCAGCATAACAGTTTTCAAAATTCATCCCAACCATCTTTATGTTTTAATTGGAATATTTATTCCATTTATATTTAATCTTATTACCAATATGTTGTTATTTTAAATCCATCACATTATTGTATTTTCATTTGTATATATGTTCCTTATTTATTTTTCTCTTCTTTCTTGTTCACTTTTTGGTTTATCAAGTATTTATTATTCTTTATTATTACCATTTCTTAAGTGAGTAGCCTAGATATTACAACATGTATCCTAGAAGTAATAGAGTCTAATATGAAATAATATTTTCATTACTTACTATACAATGCAAGGAGGGACTTTGTTGTTGTTAAGTGCCATTGAGTCAGGTTCTACTCATAGCATTCCTCTGTATGACAGAATAAAACACCACCAGACATTATGCTATGCCTGGCACTATTGTCAGTGCTTCTGTAGCTGATTATTTTGGGAGTGGGCTGCTGGGTCCTTATCCTAAGCCTACAGCACCCAGTGTTGCCAGGCAATCTCCTATCCAAGTATTAACCAGGCCTGACCCTGCTTAGCTTCAGAGATCTGATATCAGGATGGTATGGCTGTAGACTGCAATGTAGGGAGGGACTTTTGAATCCTTCAATTCTAACTACCACTTCCCCTCTTCCTGCTATTTGCATTGTATTATTCTAAAAACTGTATATGTATGTATTTATATATATTTAAATTATTACTACTATGATTTTGTGCAGGTAATATTCACTTTGATTTATCCACATATTTAGATTTTATATTGCTCTTTATTCTGTGCATTTTTGTGAGATTATCAGGGATCATTTTTTATGCCTATATATGTCATATGTATATATATGCATACATATACATCTATATAGCAATTTCTGCTTATTGAAAAGTTCTTTTTTTTTTTTTTTCAGAAAATACTTTTGAATGATGTTTCCAGTGGGTGTAGAAATCCTGGTTGCAATTGTTTCATTTCACATATCCAAAGGTTTCATTCTATAATCTTTTGACTTCCAGTCTTTCTGTCAGAATTTATCTGGTACTCTTGAAGTGCTCTTTTGTAATGGCCCTTCTCTCTAGATGATTTAAAGAATTTTCTCTTTTTAATTGGTTTTAAGCAGTTTTGTCTTGATGTGCTTATAGTAATTTTCTTTTCTATTAATTCATTAGTAATTTTAATGTGCAACTACAACTTAGTGACTGTTGTATGACATTTCCATATATGCACATCATTATACATTGCTCCTATACTCTCTCCCCCATCTTCTTCCTGCCCATCAATGGTCCCCCTTCAAGTAGTTTTCTTTATCTTTTTCCTTGCTTGAGTTCACAACAAGACTTTAATCACTGGCTTGATTCTTTTTTTTAACCAGTATTGAAAAATTCCTGGTTATTATTTCTAAAATACTTTTACCACATATTTCTTTCTCTTTCCCTTCTTAATTCAAATGACTTGGATAATTACTTAGATAATTTGAATCTAGAAGGAAGTGAGGGGGCTGGGATTTAGCTCAGTTGGTAGAGCACTGCTGTATAGTCTCTGAGGTCCTGGGTTCGATTCTCAGCATCCCCAAAATGGGAGAAGGATGTGGCAATCCACTCCCGAGGTAATCCCAAAACAATCAGCCATTGAAAACCCTATAAGGGTTACTATGAATTGGAGAAGGAAGTGTATGTTAGTCCTCTATCTTACATATCTTTTGCAGTGTATTCTGTATTATATATCTTTTTTTCCTGTGATTCTTTGTAAACATTTTCTTTCTAGGTATAGTTTCTTTCTATTTCTACATATTTTCTATTCACCTATTTTCTAGTTCATTAATTATCTAATTATTTGTATAAAACTATCAAACTTACTTATTGATTTGTTAATTTTAAATATATAATGATCTGCCATAGAGTTTCCATTTGATTACTTTCCAGAGATTTCAATTGTCCACTGAAATTCTCTTTTTAATTTTTAGAAATTAATCAGAGCCCATTACTGAGAACTCTAATATCTGAATATCTGTGGGCCTCTTTCTTACCTGTATTTCTCTTGGACCTGCATCCTTACATGTGGGACAATTTTTTTTTAAACTTAGAATTAAACTCTTTATTCACAAGTCATCATTATTTTTGTTCAATTGTTTGTTGTTGCTGTTGTTGGGTGCCATCGAGTCAGATTTTTTTATCAGAAAATTTTGATGTACACTTAATGTGATTCATTCTGACATGCTTTTCATTATGACATTCCCATATGTGCATTTTATTGTACATTACACAGATAAGTTCCTCTGAACCCTCTTGTGCACTTCCTCCCCCGTCCTGTCCCCCCACCAAAGACTTCTGTTCCATTTGCTTGTCTTTTTATGGTAATATTTTTCTATATATCCTTGGATTCCAATTATGTTTAATATCAAAACTTTTTCTGTAGTGAACTTTCTTTTTACGTTGTCAGTACTATTACATTAATTTTCTAGCCCTCCTATATTATTACTATTCTTTGGTATTATGGGTGCTATTATAATTATTTCTAGGACTATTAAAGTTGGGCTGTTCACCCTGAGGTCACCTCCTCCCCCATTCCTCATTCCTCCTTGTTCCTCCTCTCCCCTTCTCCTCTCCCAGGATTTCCTCCTTTTGCTAGATCTCTCCCTCCTTCTTTTGCATTCCCCAAATTGTCCCTTCTCTGCTAGGTTGACTTTAGCTTTTTTTTTTTTAATGTTTTTTATTATGTTCCGACCTCTGTATAGTATTTTTTCCTTCTAAAATTTTGATTCAACTCCCCCATATAAGTGAGAACATGTGGTATTTCTCTTTCTGAGCTTGTGTTTGTTCACTTAAAATAATTTTCTCCAATTCCATCCATTTTGCTGCAAATGGCATTATTTCATTTTTTTTGATTGCTGAGTAGTACTCCATTGTGTATATGTACCTTTGTTTTTTATCCATTCTTCTGTTGATGGGCACTTTGGTTGATTCCATATCTTTGCTATTGTGAAAAGTGCTGCATTGAACATGGAGATGCAGGTATCTCTGTCATATGATGATACATCACCCTTTGGGTAAATTTCCAATAGTGTTACAGCTGGGTCATATGGTAGATGTATTTTTAGTTTTTTAAAAGACCTCCATATTGATTTCCACAGTGGTTGGACTAATTTACAGCTACACCAGCAGTGTAAGAGTGTTCCCTTTTCTCCACAACCTTGCTAGCATTTGTTGTTATTTGTTTTATTGATCTTGGCCATTCTTACTGGAATAAGGTGGAATCTCAGAGTTGTTTTAGTTTGCATTTCCCTAATAGATAGGGATATTGAGCATTTTTTCATGTGTTTCATGGGTTTATGGGCCTCTTCATTTGAGATTTGTCTGTTCAGTTCCTTTGCTTATTTGTGTATTGGGTTATTTTTTTTCTTGGGAATTTTTTTCTTAAGTTCTTTATAAATTCTGGTAATTAGACCTTTGTCTGATGTATAGGATGCGAACAATTTTTCCCATTCAGTGGAGAGGGGCAAAATTTTTTTGAGTGCTGGATATCATGTATGAAAAATTATAAAGGTTCTGACTGATAATTTCTCTCTCTGAAGAATTTATGTTTGGGCTTCTCAGGTGTGTAGAGTAGGGGCAGATTACATTAATCCAGTCAAGAGTTGAGCTGATTGAGTCTTCAAAAGGCCTTCTTTATTTTATTTTGTCCTTATGTTAGTGTGGACCATTAGTGTCCTAGGTATAAGCCTGCCATAATGACCAGGGCCCCATCCCCTTGGTGAGCCCTTGACTCTAATTCTTATCATGCTATGTTTATAACTTTTGAAAAGAGTGATTTTTACGTTCTCTGCCTTTTAGCCATTGCTTTCTGATATGTTTCTCAGTCTTTTGGCCCTGCACTACTGTCCAATTTTCAGAAGATTTGAGGGGAAAAATGACATCAAATACTGGGATGATACTTATATAATTCCCTTTTCTCTGAAATCTTGACACCACAACTTTTGGGTGTTTTGGTAGCTCTCTGATACTTCACATATAGTTAAATGTGTATATTTATTGACTTTTTGCTTTTTGTAGCATGATTAGTATAAGTCTGCTCATGATAACCAGAAATAGAAATCTTATGTGTGATCACCACCAGCTTTTGACTCTACCAGCCTTTGCTTCTTGTGTTGCTTTTTCTGGATTTTATTTAATTGATTTCCACTCTGATCTTTGGAGACTTTTTCCCCTGCATTTTTAGTGATGTGAATGCCACTTAAACGCTTTACCTACACCTGAAGCCCTTTGATATGTTGTGTTTTCATTTCCATTCAGCTCAAAATATTTTCTAATTTCTCATGCAGTTTTTGCCTTGACACATAAAACTTTTGGAACTGTGCTATTTAATTTCCAAATACTTGCGAACTTTGCAGTTAACTATCTGTTAGTGACTTCAAGTTTTATTCAGCTACTGACAGAGAACATATTTTATATGGTTCCATTGTTTTAAATTTGTTAAAATTTGTTTCCTATCCCAGAATATGATCTGTCTTATTGAATGCCCCATGTCCACTTAAAAAGAGTGTGAATTCTGCTGTTGTAGGATGGAATGTCTGCAAATGTCACTTTTGTCAAGTTGGTTGACATCTTTGTTCACGTTTTCTATATCCTTACTCATTTTCTATCTGCTTGCTTTATCAACAGTTACTGAGAAAAGAGTAATGAAGTCTCTAATTATAATCATGGATTTTCTACTTTTTTCATTTCTATCAGCTTTTTCTTCATGTGTTTCACTATCTATTGTTAGGAGAAAAACTCATTTAGGTTTGTTATGGTTCTTGTTAAAGCAACCATTTTATCATCATTTAATGTATTATTTTATCTTGAGTAATATTTATTGTTTAAAATTTACTTTGACTAACACTAATACAGCAATTCAGTGTCGTTGTGGTTTCTGTTTGTATAGGTTTGGTTTCTGTTTCCATCTTTAAGATTTGAATGCTTCTATGTCTGTATACTGAAAATAGGTTTTTCATATAGACAGTATACAGCTAGTTCTTTCAGAAATTGAATGTGACAATTTTCGTATTTCATTTGATGTGTTAAGACCATTTATCATTTACACTTCATAAAATTATTGATATGACTGGAATTTTCTGTTTTTCCCTTTGCTCACTTGTTTCTTCTTTCCTACCTCATTATTGATTATTTGGATTATTTTAATATTTCATATTAATTTACCTATTGGATTTTTGACCTTATCACTTTTATATTTTTTTTGATGTTTTCTCTGGGGATTATAAAACACACCTAACTTTTCTATTTGTCCAAGTCTCATTTTTGATGATTACTTGAAAGTTTTCTTCATATAAATTTTAAATATTTTGCCACTTCAAGTAAAATGTAGATAGTTAAACTGCATAGATCTCTTTTATTCTCCCCCACTACTTTTATGTTATAGAGTCACATGTATATATTACATATGGATGAGGTAACAGCTACACTAAGCAGTGTTATGATTTTTGTTTTTCAACAAAGATATTGTAAAGAATTTAAAAGGAGAAAAAGTCTTTAGTATGTATTCAGATATTTTTCATTTTTTTGCTCTGAATTTCTGAATAGACAAGTTTCCCTCCGTTATTATTGCCAATTTTATTTTCAAAACTAAAAAAAAAGTAAAATGTACATAACGTAAAGTTTATTATCTTGACGATTTATATGGGTAGAGTTCAATAGTGCTAAGTATACTCACACTGCTGTGCAACCAATCTCCACAACTCTTTCACTTCCCAAACTGAAGCTCTGTACCTCCTAAACAATGGCTCCCTCTTCCTCCTTCTCCCCAGCTCCTGGAAGCCACTACTCTACTTCCTGTCTCTATCAAGTTGACTACTCTGAGGACCTCATGTCATTGGAGTGATACAAATTTGTGCCGTGTGTGTGTTTGTGTATGTGTGTGTGTGCGTGTGACTGGCAGGATTTTACTTAGCGTAATGTCCATGCTCATCCATGTCACAGCATGTGTTAAAATTTCTTCCTTCTCAAAACTGAGTAATATGCCATTGTATCTTGTGGTACAGCTGGTTCCTTTGGGCTGGACACGACCACTGCCATCTTGAAACAGAACACCTATGATAACCTAGGAGACCTTGCTCCATAGTCATGGCAACAAAATAAGCAAAACTATATGCTAGGCAGGTTGGCCTATGGTAATAGTAATGGTGCTATTAACATTCCCTCTTGGAAGGCAGAGAGAATGGTGTCATGAGACCCTTAGGAGACCTTCACAAGGCCATCACAAGACCTTCCCCTGAGATGTCAATCACCACTCTGGTCTGCCCTGGTTGCATGTGGTAGTAGCTTATATGAGCTAAACAATTGGCTGGGGGTAGGACTCATCTGTGGGGAAGCTATCTGTGGGACTCTTTGGTGGTGCTGTCTGGATCACCCACACTCCTGTAAATAACCCCAATAAACTCATTGGGTTCCAAGTTGGACTTGACAAAATCCTTTCTTGGGTCTGTCTGCACCCTCTGTCTGGGGTGAATGGATTTTCCCTCTTTATCTCCCAGGGAAAGTACTTCATACAACCTATGTACAGATAACACTTTTTGGTCTGTTCTTCTATCAGTGGGCACTTAGGCCACTTTTCACTACATGGCTACTGAGAATAATGCTACTATGAACATGGGTGTCCCAATATCTTTCTGAGATTATGCTTACATGTTTGAGCACATATCCAGAGACACAGTTGCTAGATCATATGAAAATTCCATTTTTAATTTTTGAGGAAAAACCATACTATTTAATAGTAGCTACATCACTTTAAATTCCCATCAAAAGTGCATGGGTTTCAGTTCTTGCGCATCCTTATCAACACTTGTTATTTTCTATTTTTTTGATAGTAGCTTTCCTAATGGGTATGAGGTGGTGCTTTCTAGTATTCTAATTCGCATTTTTGTTTCTCTATTCATGAAAAAGATTGGCCTAAAACGTTTCCTTCTTTTGTTGTTTTCTCCTATTTTATTATCAAAAATATTTTATTCTTATGGAGTGAACTAAAGAGTTTTTCCTCTCTATTCTGCATAAAGTTTTGCAGTCCATAGGGTGCACACTTTTTATTAAACATTTGATAAATTTTTACATTTAAAACTGCTCCTTTATATTTCTTTATTCTTTCTATTTCTAATTGTGCTTGTGACATGCATTTTTCTCCTTGATTAGTCTGCCCAATGGTTTGCTAATTTTATTAGACTTTTTGAATAAATTTTCTTTTTGCTGATCTTTCTTCCTATTTTATTAATTTGTTATTAATGTTTAAATTCTTCCTTTTAGATTTCTTTTGGGTTTACACAATGGTTAGTTTTCTAACTTCTTAATTAGAAGGCTTAGCTTACTGTTTTTCTACAATGTTCCCTTTATAAACATATAAGGTTGAATTTCTCTCCAAGTACAGCTTTAGCTGTATTCTATACATTTTTACAGGAAAGAATTTTATTTTTGTCATTTTATCCTAGATATTCTACAAATTCCACGTTATGACTTTTCCTGAAGCCCATGCATATTTTAATAATTTTAAAGTTATAAGTGCATGGTGTTTGATTTCTCATTTTAATTGACAATAGCCAGAGAAGATTTTCTGTATGACATTGAGATTTTGTAAATATAAGAAATGTGTAAGCATGTTTACTCATATTGTATTTTAGTGAGTGAATGCAAAGAAAAAAATCTAGAAGTTTATATGCCAAAATGTCAGTAGTTGTTGGTTTTTATATTTTTCTGTATCTTTTCAATTTCACTTATGAATGTACATTTTTACTAGAAATACAAAGATGTTTACATGCATTTAGGATAAAAGAAGAGTTCAGATGAAGTTACACCACCTGGGTGTAAGACTCTATTTCTAACCTGAAGATTTTAAACTGCAGAATTTATACATTGAGATACTAAAGAAAAATAAACAAATTAAAAAAATCTAATTCATTTGGCATG
>VMDO01030573.1:0-21129 GCA_007922755.1 Pedetes capensis | reverse complement strand
AAAAAAAAAAAAAAAAAAAAAAAAAAAAAAAAAAAAAAAAAAAAAAAAAAAAAAGGAAAGAAAAGAAAAGAAAAAGAAAAAGAAAGAAAGAAAGAAACCCCCTAAATGACATGAAATTATCAAGTAGATAATTTGAAATATGGCCATGACAGCCACTATTTTAAACAATACTGCTTTCCTCTGTTAATGTTGTGTATTGAATAGTTAATGGTTAACTGCTTGAGACCCTCTCCATGAGCCAGACAACTCACAAGTGAGCAGCTGGAAGGTGATGGCTGCCCCTTCCAAACCTCCGCCATATTGGTGGCTGCCTCTTCCAACCCTCCGCCATATTGGTGGCTGGGCTCATTTCACCGGGGCCTTGCAGAGCCTTATTCAGCAGGGGGAGCATGGACTGCCCTGTGCACAGGGGCAAAAGGGAGGTAAAAAGATTTAGTTACCACAGCTGTGTCTTTGTGTAAACAATGGATTGCAAACCCATGTGATTTCTCCCATATGGGAGGAAAACATCGATCTCTAACATAGTTTAGATTCTAATATTTGTTTCAGTAATGCAATAATTGGGGGGATTTAGCCCAGTCGGTAGAGCACTGCGCTGCAGTTTCTGAGGTCCCGAGTTCAATTCCCAGCTCCGCAAAAAATGGGAGAAGGGCCTGGCAATCCACTCCCAATGCAATCCCGAAACAGCCACTGAAAACCCTATGAGGGTCGCTATGAGTCGGATACCGACTCGACGGCACCTGACAACAACAACAACAATGCAATAATTTGAAAGAGTCACTTAGGTGTCTGCCTTTGTGTAAATCTCAGCCTCCAAAGCTTATGTATTCATGACTAAAGATGTGCATTGGGAGCCAGGCGCAGTGGCGCACGCCTGCAATCCCAGCAGTCGGGAGGTGGAGGCAGGAGGATCGCAAGTTCGAGACCAGAGGCAGTCTGCGTACTTAGCGAGACCCTGTCTCAAAAAGTGAAAAAAAAATGGGCTGAGGGTGCAGCTCAGTGGTCCAGCACTTGCAGAGCATGCAAGAGCGAGGCCCTGGCTTCAACCCCCAGTGACGCAAAAAAAAAAAAAAACGAAAAAAAAAAAGATGTGCATTGCTTCTAATATTATTAATATTAATAATCGTAATAATAAATGGACTTGATTGAGCACGTAGGAAAGTTCACATAGATGCCTTCCTCCCGTTTCCCCAGTTGACATTTTCTCTCATTGCCCTGAAAAAGAAGCCGCGTCATCTAATTCTGGCAAACCTGGAAATGGAAGAAAGTCGAGACAGATGTTGAAACGTTATTCAGTCATGTATTATTTAGGCACACATTTAGGAGTAAAACCATCCTGCCAGTTGAAATGTAAATATTACCTCTTAAATGCTGTCACTTCATTAGATCCTTCACTTTTAAAAATATTTTTTCTACTGTTTTCTGCATTTTTCACCAATATCCCGACTCTCATAAAAACGTCATCTTTCATCACCTATGTCATCCTCCTTTTCTTCCTCTTCAGAACAATCAAAATGGTCTCACATTACAAAAGCATACTTAACTTTTTCTTATTGATTATTTTGCCAGTAAAGGGGATCACTACAAGGACATGGGAATTACTTTATTCTCATTCTACTTACCACAAGGTACCTGTGTGGTCCATTTATAATCTCAATTTTTTGGGTATTGGTTTCTGTTCTTTGTACTCATCACAAAAATAAATAAAAAACCACAAGCATTACTATTACCTTAAAAAACTGTTTTCCTGTGGGCACAGTGGGGCACGCCTGTAATCCCAGTGGCTCAGGAGGCGAAGCGGGAGGATCACAAGTTCAAGACCAGAAGCAGTCTGCATAACTTAGTGAGACCCTGTCTCAAAAAAAGTAAAAAAAGGGGCTGGGGGCGCAGCTCAGTGGCCCAGCACTTGCAGAGCATGCAGGCGCGAGGCCCTGGGTTCAACCCTCAGTACCACAAACAAACAAACAAAAAAAGAACTGGGGCTTTATTTGAGCATAGCCAATCATGAGCCGAATGCAAATGAGGTGAAACTCAGATGTTTATTTTATAGGTGGGGAGAAGGTGGGAAATAGCCAATCACAGGCCCAGTACCACAAAAACACAAAAACAAACAACAAAAAAAAAAACCTGTTTTCCTCATTCTCTCTTTCCTCTGAGGAACAAGCAAAGCTAACCCACACCATCCAATCCTGAACAATTGAGCTGGGCACAGTGGTGCGCACCTATGATCCCAGGGACTCAGGATGCTGAGGCGGGAGGATCACGAGTTCGAGGCCAGAGGAAGCCTGCATAACTTAGCAAAACCCTGACTCAACATAAAAAATAAAAAAGGGGCTGGGAGTGGGTGTCCATGGTGGAGCACTTGCCTAGCGTGTGTGAGGCTCTGGGTTCAACCCCCAAATCCTGCAAAAATAAAAGTCAGACAAACAGCGGAACAATTGATGGTCTCCAAAGGCATCTGAAGCAGCTCATGAAGCCGGGACACTTTCTGAAGTCTGTTTGCTTCCTCCGGAGTCACTGCGAGTCTTTGTATTTATGAAACAGCTTCAGATACAAAGTAACAGAATTGTACCTAAAATAAATTGGTCTGATGACATTTTTATATGATAGTTAGACACAGGATCCATTACCCCGGAAACATTACTACAAGGAAATAAAACTCAATATTCTTTGCTATTCATGTGGCACTTTTCAGTACTTTGCTCTCTCTTAGTTAGGGAAAATATTATCTAGGTAAATCAATAGCTTTCAAGCTATGTTTTTAAAAGAAATGTTAAATATACATGCTTGCAGAGCAGACTATTTTTGTTTTTTAGATTTTTTTATTAGAAATTTTTAATGTACATCTTAATGTGTTTCATTTTGACATGCTTTTCATTGTGACATTTCCATATATGCATTTTGATAAACATTATTCATATAGGTTACCCCTTACCCTCCCCTATGCTTTCTCCCTCCCACCCTTCCCGTCTAAGTTTCCCATCTAATTCTTCTCTATCTTTTACTTAGTAGCTTTTTTCTATATGTCCTTGGGTTCCAGTTCTGTTTAAGATAGAAACTTTTCCTGTAGTGGTCTTTGTTTTTATCTTGTTAGAACAATTACACGTGATTTCTAGTCCATTTATATTGACATCATTCTTAGGGCAGACTATTTTTAGAAAACACTTGAAAGCCATTCCTCCCATTATTATTAACATCTCCACCATGTATCTTGTTCTTCTTGTTAACTGTTGTCAAATTGCATCCAACTCATAGGGTCTTTATGTATAACAGAATCAGTATCCAACACCGTGCTATACATATGATCGACTTTTATGTTTGAGACCGTTGTTGCAGCCATTGTGTTCCTCCTCATTTTGAATCATGCCCCATCAGCAAACGTGGGTTCCAGGGACTTTACTTCGTTCCCATCATTAAGGCCAACTCTACTTTAAGGAGGCAACTCTTCCCCAGTCTTCTCACTAATGCCTTCCAGCCTGAGTGGCTCCTTTTCCAGTACTGTATTTGACAGTGCTTCTTGGCTATTTATAAGGTTTTCAATGGCCAGTTGTTTCAGGAGAGGGCTTCTGAGTCCTTCTCCCTGGTCTGTCTTAGTCTGGAGGCTCAGCTGAAACCTGTCCACCATGGGTGGCCTTGCTGGTATCTGAGATACTGGTGGCATAGCTTTCAGCATCACAGCAACATGCAAACCCCACAGCATGACAAGCTGACAGACACATGGGGTCCATCATATGTCATAGACAAAGAAATTAGAAACTTTGAACACCAATTGAACAAACTCTAGGGTTCTTCATGCTGTGTGATCTCAGACAGAAGTTGTTTTAAAGTAAAGTGTTGTGCATAGTCTTTGCGGGGCTAACATTCATTCCAACAAGATGTAAAACTGTAAGACATCTTGACAAGAGTTAGTGGTTATTTTACTCATTAATGTGATGTAACTATTACAAGTTTTATAAGCAAACTAAACAAAAATATGGGCTGGGATTTAGCTCAGGTGGTAGAGCACTGTGCTGCAGTCTCTGAGGTCCCGAGTTCAATTCCCAGCACCACAAAAATGGGAGAAGGGCCTGGCAATCCACTCCCAAGGCAATCCCAAAACAGTCAGCCACTGGAAACCCCATGAGGGTTGCTATGAGTCGGATACCGACTCGACTGCACCTAACAACAACAAACAAAAATATATCTGACTATGGATATATAATGTGATTGGTTATATAATTTACCTTCTTAAAAATTTTTCATTTTTAAGCCTGTTCATCCGGTAGCCATATCACTGTGGCATCTGATCCTATCAGATCTCAGAAGCTAAGCATGGTCAGGTCTAGTTAGTACTTGGATGGGAGACTGCGTGGATAAACCAGATACTATAGGCTTGGGAGAAGGACCTGGCAACCCACTCCCCAAAATCAATCCACCATTGGAAACCCTGTGAATAGGAGAGAAGCACTGACAATAGTGTTTCTCCTGTACATAGGGTCACTATGAGTCAGACACCGACTTGATGGCACCTAACAACAATAACAACAACAACAAGGTTGTTCAAAATACGCCTCAAAAAACCAAAGATCTTGTCATGAAAAATGAGAAATTATAAGCAGTTGAAGTAGCTACATGAATGTTGATGCATCGACTGAGCTAACTGAACATTCCCTTCAGTAAATGGACAAGGTTTACAACTGATATTCTACCTTCAGTTTTATGTTTGAATCTAACCACAACTATAGACCCTCACTTGTCTGTCAGTTTGCTGTACTGTGGGGGCTTGTGTGCTACTGTGACACTGAAAACTATGCCACCGGAACTTCAGGTACCAGCAGGGTCATCCATGGTGGACAGGTTTCAGCTGAGCTTCCAGACTAACACAGACTAGGGAGGAGCACGCAGCAGCCCACTCCCAAAACAATTATTGTTGTTGTTGTTAGGTGCCGTCAAGTCGGTATCCGACTCATAGCCACCCTCATAGGGTTTTCAATGGCTGAGTGCTTCGGGATTGCCTTGGGAGTGGATTGCCAGGCCCTTCTCCCATTTTTGTGGTGCTGGGAATTGAACTTGGGGCCTCAGAGACTGCAACGCAGTGCTCTACCCACTGAGCTAAATCCCAGCCCCCCAAAACAATTAGCCATTGAAAATCCTATCAATAGTAGAGAAGCACTATCAAATATATTCCTGGAAAATGAGCCACCTAGGCCAAAAGGTAATCAAGAAATAACTCCTGAAAGTAGAGTCAACCTTAACGATGGGAACTGAGTAAAGCCCCTGGGAATCCCTTTTGCTAATGTGGTATGAAATTGATCAAACATGCCGGTCACCAGAATACAAAAGTTGGAAAAAATGAAGGCGGCTCAGTAGTTGGAAAATATGGCTTTGGTGACAGAAATGATGATGAAGATTGCATAATAGGATATTGTCAGAGCAATGACCTTTTCATTGCAAATACATTTTTTTTACCAACATAAATAGTAACTATATACATGTAATTTACCAGATGGGACGTGTAGGAAACAAATTGACTACATTTATGGAAAGAGATGATGAAAAAGCCCAATTTAAAAAGTCAAAACAAGACCAGGTGCTGATTATGAATTGGACCATCACTGCTCATATGCAGATTTGAACTGAAACTGAAGAAAATTAGAACAAATGTACAAGAGCCAAGGTATGACCTTGAGTATATCCCACCTGAGTTTAGCGACCACCTCAAGAACAGATTTGATGTTTTATACACTAGTGATCAAAGACCAGATGAACTGTAGCATGAAAACCAGCACACCATTCACGAGGAAAGCAAAAAGTTATTAAAAAGGCAGGAAAAAAAGGGAAATCAAATTAAATGTCAAAAGAGACTCTGAGACTTGCCCTTGAACATTGGACAGCTAAAGTAAAAGGAACACATGAAGAGGTTAAAGAACTGCACTGAAGATCTCAAAGAGCGGCTTGAAAAGACAAAATCAAATATTATGAATGTGCAAAGGACTGGAGATAGGAAACCGAAAGAGAAGACCCATTTAACATGATGAAAAGTAAAGATGTCACATCGAAGATAACGGTGTGCCTGATTCTTGTTGTGGTACTTTCAGTAGGCTATTATGCTTCTGAAAGCTGGACAATGAATATGGGAGACTGGAGAAGAATTGATGCTTTTGAATTATGGACCTCGAGATGAATACTGAATACACCATGGACCACCAGAAGAATCAACGGATCTGTCCTAGAAGAATTGTAAGTAGAGTGCTCCTTGGGAGCAAGAATGTCTAGACTGCATCTTCCGTAGTTTGGACTTGTCAGGAGGGACCATTTGTTGAAGAAGAACATCATGTTTGTAAGAGAGTCAGGTCAGGAACAAAAAGGAAGAGCCTCCACTTGATGGATTGAAACAGTGGTTACAACAATGGGCTTAAACGTAAGGAAGATTGTGTGCCTGGCACACTGCTGGGGAGTGTTCCATTCTGCTGTACACAGAGTAACTAGGAGTTGGACCTGACTTGACAACACCTGACGATATCAGCAACTACAGATGGAGTCTTAGCCATTTTATTCTGAGAGTAAGAATCAAACAAATATTGGCATTCCTCACAGAGAGAGATGCTTAGAAGAAGACTTCTTTGCAATGACGGGCTAACTTCCACAGCGGGGAAGTCACTTGGTTCTGTGTTCTGAGTGACACTTTTAGGGAGGACTGCACGCTACAGTGTTCAGTAGCAGCTGCTTGACCTTACACTGTTTGAAAAGAACCACAGCAGAGGAGAAAACAAAGACAAGGCTGGAGCTGTAGTGGCTTCAAGGAGGGGATGAAAACCACAGGGCACGTCAACAGCCGCTCGTTTGTCAGGGTGCGTGCCATTTAAATCAAAGTTATAGCTAATTCATTAGGTGCCCTTTGAGTCCTCTGTAGACCATCTTAGTAAACTCATGAAGATCTCTGCCGCACAGCCATTAAAAAGACACATGGCCCCTAGTTCTCCGCTGACTTTCCGTGGTGAAGTCCGATGACTTACAACTTTCATTGCTGTGGGTAGCGGGGATGTTTGTCAGCTATTATGACTGGGCTTCCAGAGGTGCTCGATTTACAGTATCCACCGTGGAGTGGAAATTAATGAACATCTGTACCTGCGCTCAGATACTATGTCAGGCGATGCGAAATTAGCTGTCATAACAAGTCCATAAAGCCTTAACACGCTATTCATCTTGCGTGGTTTATAAAGTGCATAAACTATGGTACGCTGATCTCAGCCAGTCCTCTGTGGAGGACAGTGTGATCTAGAGGGAATGAGAAGCTCATGTGGGTTTGACCCTGCTCAGAACATTTCTTTACCTATATAGTCTGTCCTTTTATGTGGGGCAAGCGCTGCCCAGTCCAGCCTGGATGTTCGGTCGGGTGGTGCCTCCATGCACACAGATACTAAACACAATTCACTTGGGACCTTTGGGTGAGGGGCAAGGACTCCTGCGGCCCTCAGGATGCCAGCAGAGATGGGAGAAAGGAAAAGCCTCGGGTGCTTATTGCCTTCCAGGGGCAAACACCTGTGTTGGTCTCGGTGGTCAGGAGGAGAGAGTTCTTGTTTCATTGGAGATCAGACAGAGAGCGGGTTCTTTCTTTGTTGATCATTGCAGCAGGAGCGCGTTCTGTCCTCACCGAAGGTCCGGGCAAGAGAGCGGGGAGAACTGTTTCCTCATCGGTGGTCCAGGCGAAAACGGGAATCTTTCCTTGTTGGTGGTCGAAGATCTGGGCAAAAAAGGATCGAGCTGCCTCCGTGCATCTCCTTATATAGCTCGCCCATGGAATGGTCTGAGCCAATCAGCTTTGAGTCCAATTGTCCAATCAGGTTCGGGGGATTTGTGAAGGGTTTTGTACAAACATCCAACCAAGTTACCTTCATTTTCCCTAGATTTCTAATTTACAAACCAGATCTCCAAAAGCCGTTTTCCCAGTTTTGGGGTTTTTGCCAATTTCCTCCCACTTTCTCCCTACACTTTTGTTTGTGTGCTAAAATTTAGGCAAAATCAAGTCTCTTTAGTGTTTCTTTTGAAAACCCTCCCTATTTTTTCTTTACAATCCTAGGTCGGAAAATAATACTTGATAATTCAAATTGAGTGCTGTTTTGGTGGAAACGTGTGCAAATGAATGAAACCTGCTCTCCCAAAATAGTTTATAAAGAAAGATTTTGACAGATCAGGAAGTTAAAAGGCCCCCTCTTAGTGGTACCATTGTAATTTATAAAAAAACAGGAAATGCCCCAATTTACTTTATGCAGGGAAAGGTGTTGCCCATGTTTAAACCGCTATTGGAGGACTTCACTGTTGACCCCCATCAATCCAGAATTTCTGGGGCAGTGTTCATGGATGTGAAGACTTTTTAACACAAAGTCAGACAGAGGAAGACAAATACTGCATGTTCTTCCTCACATGAGGGTACTATAAAAAGTCAGTCCCAATGAGGATAATAATGATGACAGTGGCAAAGAGGATAATAATGATGACAATGGTGAAGAGGAAATGGCTGATGGTGGTGATGGCAGTGATGGTATTGGTGCTGGTGATGTCAGTGCTGAGGCTAGTGATGGGGGTCACCTTGATGATGATTGCAAAGTCAAGTGCAGTGATTTCAAATGAGGCTGGGATAACCCAATAGCAAAGTAGGATATTGTTGTTGTTGTTAGGTGCCGTCGAGTCGGTATCCGACTCATAGCGACCCTCTGAACCACAGGGGAAACACTATTGTCAGTGCTTCTCTGCTGTTCATAGGGTTTTCAATGGCAGATTGATTTTTGGGAGGGGGTTGCCAGGTCCTTCTCCCAAGCCTACAGCTTCTGGTGTTCCCAGGCGGTCTCCCATCCAGGTACTAACCAGGCCCGACCCTGCTTAGCTTCCAAGATCTTACGGGATCGGATGCCACAGGGCTACCGCTGCAGGCAAAGTAGGATATTAGGTGACGTAAATATTCAGGTAGAACATTGGGGCTGAAGTCAAGGGACTCATAGTCCAGCTCATGCTATGTCATTTCTTGGCGAAGTGTCTCCTGGCCCCTACCATAAATTATCTAAGAACTGGACTCATCAGATGTGGGATAATAGATAAAATAAAGTCATGTCTGCCCCTCCCAAAGGTCAAAGGTAGTTCCTATAAATTCCATTCTGGAAAGCAAGATAAAGACCATCAATGAATTAGAATTAGGCATAAAGATGAAAACAGCAAAAGTACTTGTTGTTTTGGGGTAAATGAGGGTTCAAAAATGTCAAATAAGAAGTATCCTAAGGTCTCTTTTCTCATTGTATATATTTGTAGGGTACAAAATACTGCTTTGATATACAGCAAAATGATTACTACAGTTAAGCAAATTAACCTACCCATTCCTTACTCTCCAGTGAACCTTTCTGCATTATCATGTGTGTTAAGAGCACCTGAAATATACTCTTGGCAAATTATCAGTATAAAACATGATATAATGGACAATTGTTGTTGTTGTTCTTAGGTGCTGTCAAGTCGGTATCCGACTCATAGTGACCATCACAGGGTTTTCAATGGCTGACTGTTTCAGGATTGCCTTGGGAGTGGATTGCCAGACCCTTCTCCCATTTTTGCAGTTCTGGGAATTGAACTTGGGACCTCAGAGGCTGCAGTGCAGCGCTCTACCAACTGAGCTAAATCCCAGCCCATAATGGACTATATTTTGTGTGTTAAATCTCTAGACTTATTCATCTTAACTAACAGTCAGTTTGACCTATTTGATCTATATTTTATTTCCTCTCCCGTCCTACCCCTGCAAACCACTGTTCTACTCATTATGTTCATTAGTTGATTTTTTGGATCCCACATTTAAGTGAGAGCATGCAGTTCTTTTCTTTCTGGGTCTGGTTCATGTCATTTAGCATAATAATGTCCTCCAGCTTCAGCCATATTGTCAAAAATGGCCTGGTCTCCCTTCTTTAAAAGTCGCATTTCTTTATCCATTTACCTGTGGATGAACACTTAGGTTAATGCTGTGTGCTGGCTGTGTGATCATGAGAGGGCAGGTGTCTCAGTAGGTACTGCTGTAAGCGTGCCAGGGTTTCCTTTTCTCTGCCACTTTTTATCGCTTGTCCTTCAGATAATAGAGTCATGCTAGCTGGTGGACAGTGACATCTCATTTTGGTTTAGATTTGGATTTTCCTGATTAGTCATGATGCTCAGCACGAAAACAATCTAGAGAAGGAAGAACTAAGTTGTAGATATCATTCCAACCGGTTTCAAATTACATTACACAACTATCATAACAAAACAGCAAGGTGTGATCACAAAACAGACACACACTAAATGGAACAGAATGTAGATCCCAGAGATCAGCCAGGGAGCATGTGGTCAGCTAATTTTCAAGAAGGGCTCCTAAGTTGCCCCTGAGGTAGGATAGGGTTTTCAACTTTGGACCCTTATCCTACACCATAAACAAAAATCAAGTGAAAATGTCTTAAAGACAAACATAAGACTTGAAGCTGTAAAACTCCCAGGAGAGAGCATGGGGGACCACAGCTTGGCATTGGCTTTGGCAAGGATATTGTGGACATAATTCCAAAAATACAGGCACCAAGAGAGAAAATGAGCAAGTGAGATTGCATCAAGCGAAAAGGCTTCTTCATAGCAAACAATCCACAAAATGAAAAATCCAGTCCTTTTTAAGGGTTTTCAACCCTTAAACCCTCTAAAGACATTAGTCACATGAGCAAACATTAACTTCTCTCATGGACTTAATATCTGGGGAAGTAATGTGTTGTTTGTTGCTAGGCGCCATCAAGTCAGGTCTGACTTACAGCGGCCTTGTGTACAACAGAAAGAAACACTACTGGACACTGTGCCATGCCAGGCACTATTGTCAGTGCTTCTCTGCTATTCATAGGATTTTCAATGGCTGAATGCTTTTGGAGTGGGCTGCCGGGTCCTTCTCCCAAGCCTACAGCTCTGGGTCCGTCTCCCAAGCCTATAGCTCCCAGTATTCCCAGGCGGTTTCCCATTCAAGGAGTAACCAGGCCCAAACCTGTTTAGCTTCGGAGAACAGATAGGGTCAGACACCAGAATGGTATGGCTGTAGACACGAGGAATAATAGTGAACAACATTATTAAGGAGTGGGTTTTTTGTGTGTTTATTTCAGTTCTATATACATTATTTTTTTCTTAAACATTAAATGCATTCACTACTGAATTGTGTCTATGTTTTTCTATTCAGTTTAGGAGCATTTGTCAAAAGGATTAATAGAAATTTGATTTATATTTAATCCATAATTGATTCTACTCAGACATAGATATCTAGACCTTTCATTTTTATTTTTATTTCTTTCCTTTTATTGTTAAATGTTGGTGGAGTACAGAGTAATACAGCATTTGGTTTTCCTTTATGCAACTATTACATCAATTTTGTTGTTGTTGTTGTTGTTGTTAGGTGCCGTCGAGTCGGTATCCGACTCATAGTGACCCTCATAGGGTTTTCAATGGCTGACTGTTTCGGGATTGCCTTGGGAGTGGATTGCCAGGTCCTTCTCCCATTTTTGCGGTGCTGGGAATTGAACTCGGGACCTCAGAGACTGCAGCGCAGCGCTCTACCAACTGAGCTAAATCCCAGGCCACATCAATTTTAGTTATGCTTTTATCAACTTATGAAGTTTATGGACTCTTTTGACTAATATGTAGTAAAACTCATATACATATTTGGATTATATTCCCCTGTTTTGCCCATGTGCTCATGAAGTTGCATCATTTACATTGAGACTGTCCTCTCTCCCTTTATTCCTTTAAGTTGTTTCTCCTCCCCATCCCACCTTCCACATTCTAGGCTTTCCTCTGCTAGTGCCCTCCGTCCTTTCTACTTTTTATATTTTCCCTTCTTCACTAGGTTTAATTGTGAATTTTTCTATATCTACTTACGGATAGATTTTTTTCTTCCTTTAAGTAAGATTGAGCTCCCACCTAAGTGAGAACATATGGTATTTCTCTTTTGGAGCCTGTGTTCATTCATTTAGATGGTTTTCTCCAGTTCCATCCATTTAGCTGCAAATGACATTATTTCATTGTTTTTTATTGCTGAGTAATATTCCATTGTGTATATGTACCCTGGGCTGGGATTTAGCTCAGTTGGTAGAGGGCTGCACTGCAGTCTCTGAGATTCTGAGTTCAATTCCCAGCACCACAAAAATGGGAGAAGGACCTGGCAACCCACTCCCAAGGCAATCCCGAAACAGTCAGCCATTGAAAACTCTATGAGGGTCACTATGAGTCGGATACCGACTCCACGGCACCTAACAACAACAACATACGTACCCTATTTTTAAATTATAATTAAGAGAAACATCTCCTTCTACATTTCCTGATCTTTATAACTTATATTCATATTTCTCTATTGCCACTTACTAATAGTCCTGTGTGCTCTGTAACCATAATTCCTATTGTATTGTTCGCTTAGTCTTACAATTAAATTGATTTATCTTTTTGCTCCAATTTTTTCATTGATTTTTTGGCAGGTAGAAATTAGATACCTAATATTTCTTTTATTTAAAAGGAATTTTGCAAAGCCTGGTGCTTTGTATGTGGCTTGCACCTGTGGTGCACACCTGTAATCTCAGTAACTTGGAAGGCATAGGCAGGAGGAGGATCACAAATTTGAGGTTAGAGGCAGATTGCACAATTTAGCAAGACTTTGTCTCAAAATAAAAAGGAAAAAGAAAAAATGGGCTGGCGGTGCATCGCGGTGGCAGAGCACCTGCAAAGCATGTATAAGGCCCTGGGTTCAAAAAGGGGGTGGGGGGAAGTGTTGTGGAAACTATATTTCGGTTACTGCAGCCATGGAAGGAAATTTAACATGGGTCTGGCTGATTACTCCTACTGTCTATTTTCTTTCATTAAAAAAGATTTTAGTTGCTCTAGCCCCTTTGCCTTTCCACATGAAATTTAGAATAAGCTTTATTGTTGTTGTTAGGTGCTGTTGAGTCGGTATCCGACTCATAGCGACCCTCACAGGGTTTTCAATGGCTGACTGTTTTGGGATTGCCTCGGGAGTGGATTGCCAGGCCCTTCTCCCATTTTGGGGATGATGGGAATCAAACTCGGGACCTCAGAGACTGCAGCGCAGTGCTCTACCCACTGAGCTAAATCCCAGCCCTTTAGAATAAGCTAGTCTCCCTCTAAGAAGATTCTTGTTGGTGTTTTCCTGGGCATTACACTTAACCTATAGAGACATTTAGGGACAGCTGGGTCTAGAGGATGCTGAGTCACGGTCCTGGGCAGAGAGTGTCCATCTTCTGGTTTCATCTTCTTCAGTGTTTTATAATTTTCAGTATGCAGACTTTTCACGTGTTTTGTTAGATGTACACCATTTCACTGTGTTTATTTTTCTACAATATTCATTTCACAAAGAAAGACAAGATTCCAATGAATAACTTGATCCAACCTGCATAGCTAACCAGAGGGGACAACCAAACCCCAGCCCCGCCCTTCAGACACAGAAGCCTGCAGGTCCCACCTGCCCCACCAGTGCCACGGTCCATCTAGAATGCACCTCTGTGAGGGGCAAAGGGGACACTGAACCAACGCAGCCCAGAGTCCTGGGCTGTCTCTGAGCGGAGACCAGTGATGGGCGTGGAGCCCAGAATTGGGTCTCCGGGCGTTCTCCGGAGCAGCTCCACCTTTCCTCCACTATTATAATCCTGTCCTTTCATCCTCACTTGTAAACCACAAGACCTTCTAGAAACTTCCATGGGATCCCAAAGGTTAGTCACTGTGAGGCTGCACAAGAGGCTGTGGATTTCCCAACAGGACACAGGCAGTTTGAAGGAGCCCTAATTCTCAGCTGCAACAAGTGGTAGGAATTTCATTACTTAAAGAGTAAGAGGGCAGGCATCCTATGGCCCTCTGAGATTCTCCTGAGGTCCCCCGTTAAGGAAATGATGTTGAAATGATTGCTTACAGAGTAATTCTGCATGGAGAAGACATAGCGTTCATGCAGATACTTATTTTGTGAAATCTGGTTATTAATATTTTAGATTAGTAAATTGGATCCTGATATTTTTTCTGTTTTGCCATTTGGGTCCGTATAGATGAATAATTATAATGATAAAAGATTTATTTCCTAGGTTGGACATGTTTTAAGTTAAATTTATCTAATGAAGCAATACTAGGGCCATATGTGGCTTGCAAGAATGATAAAACTGTAGATTAAAATGACTTTCATTGCTTACTGGAGTGGCCTTTGTGTCACTGTGAGTGACAACTTCCAACAGATAGAAGGCCTGAGGAAGACATTTAGGATGCGGACAATTAGAAATAAATAACAAGGGATTAAAATCTCAGATCCAGGATTTTTCTATGAAAAGATTTAATTCTTCCTGGGTTCCTCTGACATAAAAGATGGATCAAGTAAAATATTTCCCAATCCCAGGCACTGCAGAAGGAGGGGGAAACCAAGAAAATGCCTGCACCCTCATGGAGTCCAGGGCTATTCTAGAAGCACCTGCCTTCCATCCTTGCCACGTGCACCACGAATCTGGTGCAGCCAGGTGGCGGGGTCCCAACTCTAGCTCCCCATGCAGCCCCTGCCGTTTCTACCCTGACCCTACTACATGGCAAATGAATACAAAAGAATAAGGAAGAATAGAAAAGAGAGAGAGGGGTACTTAACACTGACCCCCATCTGTACAAACTCCATGTAGAGTGGTAAGTTGCTCTAGAAAGGAGTTGCTACCAGAAAGGAGGAACCCACGTTGCTCAGTGGCAAGACGGAGTATCAGGAAGAAGACCACTTGGTGCCACCCTCTGACTGGAAACCAAAGCTGGGATGGAGCAGGAACAGGTGTCCACCTGCCCCATCCTTGGCCAAAGCCGATGGAAACAGCCATAGGAAGACAGAGGCGTGCCCACAGCCACGGCTTGAGCAACACGGAGAAGTGGCAGCAGGTGTGGAAACAGAAAAAGTTCACAGAAGAAGGCTTGTCATAACCCCACTGAGGCTTTGTGGACCAGCCTCAACCAGACCTCAAGGTCCCTTGATAAGGGTAACTGATGACGGGAATTCCTGTGAGTGAGGCTGACTTCTGAGAAATAGAAAATTAAAAAAGAGGGGGCTTGCCATGATTCACCCAGCACCAAGTAGTCTATCTCCGATTAGACTCCAAGGTCTCCTGATAAGGGAAGTTGCAGCACTAGACAGGATGTGCAAGATAAGTTAGTCAGAAGGAAGACGTCTAGAGTTTATCTCAAGGACAGGCTGACCACTGAGGAAGGAGAAATCACTCTCTGCCCCCCTCCCCTTAACCACTAAAGAATTCTCACTTCTGTAGCCTGGCTTCTCCGCCCCTACCCTATAAAGTCCCTAACCACTGTGAGTCGGCTGCTGCTTTCTGAAAGTCCACTCCCGGGACTGAAAGTAGCTGGCCAAGCTGGTCTAAATAAACTTTTCTGCTCCCGATCTGTTTGTGTCTTGGAGTATTTTTTCTGGGGTCGAGCTGCTGTGTACAGTATGAGCCTGTAGACATCTTCTCGTGATGGTCTGCAAGCCCAGGGCTCTTGGAGGAATATGTCCCAAAGGACGGGAGGCAGCCAGCACCCCAAGCAGGCACTCAGAGTCGACACGTGTGAAGTAAAACTTCCTCACGGCCCATCTCTACATCGTCCTTGGAAGGTGTCTGAAACACGCCCCTCCTTCAAAACCATGAAACCAAGGATCAAACTTGAGTGAGGCACAAAGAGAGGGGATTAGAAGAGAAAGTTAGATGATTTCAGAAGAGGAAGTCGCAGCAGCCACTGGAGAAGAGTCATAGACCTGGCCCACGAGTGGGCAGAGAGGGCCTACGGAGGTCTGGAGAAATGAGTGTTGGAAGGTTGAGCCCAAAGCCAGGCATACAGTGATCATTAATCGCTGTCAAGTCAAAGCGACTCAGCCTCTTCTATCTGCGTGTGACAAATCAAGTGGTAGTGGTGTGTGCGTTGTGATTCTCCCTCACAAAAGTGAGCAACAGAGGCCCTGGAGGGAGTGGGGTACCAAACAACCATGGCAGAGGCAGGGCAAGAAGGGGGAGGCCATGGGGTCTCCACAGATTTTTTGTGTGTGTGTGGTACTGGGGTTTGAACCCAGGGCCTTGCTCCTGCATGCTCTGCAAGTGCTGGACCACTGAGCTGCACCCCCAGCCCCTCCTTTTTTTTTTTTTTTTTTACTTTTTGAGACAGGGTCTCACTAAGTTATGCAGACTGCCTTTGGTTTTGAACTTGTGATCCTCCCACCTCTGCCTCTCCAGCCACTGAGATTATAGGCACGCACCACCATGTCTGGCTCCCAATCTTCACAGATCTTACTGTCTGTTTCCAGTTAGATGGGACCTGCTAGAGAGAGAGAGCAAGAAAGATGTCACTCCCTTCTTCTATGAAGCCAGCCTACTAGTGACACAAAACCTGTCAAAGACACACACGCACACATCGATAAAAGCCGGCAGAGTAAACTTCATACAACAACAAAAATTCCTAAAGTATTAGCAAAGTGAACTAAGAAATGCTTCAAATAGTATTAAACATAACTGTTGTTGTTGTTAGGTGCCATCGAGTCCGACTCATAGCGACCCTCATGGGGTTTTCAATGGCTGACTGTTTCAGGATTGCCTTGGGAGTGGATTGCCAGGCCCTTCTCCCATTTTGCGGTGCTGGGAATCGAACTCAGAACCTCAGAGACTGCAGAGCAGTGCTCTACCAACTGAGCTAAATCCCAGCCCCATTAAACATAGTTAATACATAAAAAAACCAATAATAGACATATTAACTAATCAATCATATGGTGACTTCTAATTGATGCTATTGTGATAGTCAAATTTAGCCTCTGCTTCTGATTAAACAAAAATGCTCTTCAAACGAGCGTAGGAATCCTTTCTGAAGCCTAGCAGTAATTCTCCACAAGCACAGACATTTTTGCAAGGTATGTTTTCTGTTAAAGAGAGTGGCAGGTCAACGCAAAAGAGGAAAACTCTCCACCAGATGGATGGACACAGTGTCTGCAACAATGGGCTTAAACATAAATAAGATCGTTTGCCTGGCACAGAATCGGCAAGTGTTTCGATCTGCTGTACGTAGGGTCGCTATGAGTGGGACTCGACTCACGGCACCTAATAACAACAACAATAGTTTCTAGTTATCCTTCAAGGCTACTTGGGAGGAGCCAGAGCCTGGAGGATGAAGTGAGGTAGATTGTGCATGAAAACACAGGAACACAGAATGTCCTCAGAGCAGTCCACTTCAGCATGTCACAGCTCACCCCAGGTCATCTCGAGAAGGAGGGAAATGAGGAAGGAGAAACGGAAAGACTTGAAGAATGACCCAGAGGAATTCCTGGCCCTGGCCCACCCATGGCCAGCCTGGAAGCACTGGGAGATGGTGAGGGGCAGGAGCTCCGCACTGTGTTGAGGATCTTAGGGCAGAGAAGGACAGGATCCTGCCCAGAAGCAGCCACTAGGAGGCGCTGGTGCTGAGAAAGGTGTAGACCAGATAGTGTCCCGGGGCCCTTCATTATGTATCACTGAGCAGAATCAGATGGTTTCACCTCCTTCGGTGGGTGGAGGTGGGAACAGGGGAGGGTCGCTGGGTGATGGCCGTAACCAGTCCACAGATCTCCTTTTAGCATCTCAAAGATGGTTGCCCGCTCTGAATCTTTCACGTCATTTAATCACTTTCTGTTTCACATCCTCTTTCAGCAATTGTCATTGTTGTTAGGTGCCGTCAAGTCTGTGTCTGACTCATAGTGACCCTACGTACAACAGGGGAAACACTATTTTCAGGTCTTCTCTGCTGTTCAGAGGGTTTTCAATGGCGCATTGATTTTTGGGAGTGGGTTACCGAGTCTGTCTCCCAAGCCTACAGCACCTGGTGATCCCAGGCAGTCTCCCATCCAAGGACTAACCAGGCCCGACCCTGCTTAGCTTCTGAGATCTGACAGAATCAGATGCCACAGGGCTAGGGCAGCAGGCATCTTCCAGCAATATGAGTTCATTATTTGCCATTTCAAAGCAAATCTTTATTTTTTTTAAATAAATCTGACATAGCAAAGTACACAGCCCCTTGGAGAAAAATTAATTTTAGTCTGGCCATTTTAAATGACATGAATGATCTGCCAAGTTTAGAAGGATGCTGTCTCTTGGATTATGTTAGCTGCTTCTAGAAGGTAATTCGGATTCATGAATCTGTTCAAAGACAATTTTAGATAAGTTTATCTGTCCTCCCAATAGCTGTCCACCGGTCGATATATATTCGGCAGTGGACCTAAATGAGAGAATCACTAGCAAGTCAAATCCCCTTATCCAGCTCTAAGAGCTGCCCTTGGGTGGCCGTGACCTTGCAGGGCTCCCTGTCAAGGACATAGTGGCTTCCAGGACTCCCAAACAGGCAGCTTCTGAGCTGGTGGGGTTTTGTTTGGGGACCTTTAGGAAACTGTAGGCGTCTTATCTCTACATAAAGCATCAGAGAGGCTTAATGGAAACGAGGTGTCCTTTCCTTAAGTGTGTGTATTTAACTGAGAACACAGGGGACCCTGTGATAAAGACAGCGCTGAGAAATAAAGAACTGATGTCCTCTGACATGGGCATATGAATACTTTGAGTATTCATGGGCATATGAATACTTTGAGTATTTGAGACTGTTGTTGTTGTTGTTAGGTGCCATCGAGTCGGTATCCGACTCATAGCGACCCTCATAGGGTTTTCAATGGCTGACTGTTTCGGGATTGCCTTGGGAGTGATTTGCCAGGTCCTTCATCCCATTTTTGCGGTGCTGGGAATTGAACTCAGGACCTCAGAGACTGCAGCGCAGCGCCCTACCCACTGAGCTAAATCCCAGCCCATTTGAGACTGGGAGGGAGTTAAATCAGTGTCTCGGAATTCATCCCAATCCCACAAAATGTACCTTCTCTGAATGGGACCAAATCAGTTTTTAAAAGTTCATCCAACGTTCATGAAAAACATTATAGCTGTTTTTTATTTTTTATTTTTATTTTATTTTATTTTTATTTCTTTTTCCCTAAATTACCCAGGTAGTTTCTGTTGAGAGATTTCTAAATGTTTCAAGAGAGCGGTCTGGGGTAAAGAGTTGAACGTGTGCTGTAATTTGTGTGCGTGTTAACAGAGGTGTCTGTTATTTGTTTTCCTTTTGGGAGAAACTGTAGCAGTTCCTAATATGCTCAGATGGAGCTGTAATTGATTCGCCCTCATTCTTGACACACTTGTCTTTAAAAATCAACAGCGACCAATTCCAACCGTTAGCTTGGAGCGCCCTCTGCTGGCCGTAAAATTAAAGGTCTAACAGCATACTGCCATTTTTAGGGGCAGGGGTTAGCTCAGTTGGTAAGAGTGTTGCTCTGCACACTCCGAGGCCCTGGTTCAAACTCCAGCACTGCAAAGGTGGGAGAAGGACCTGGCAGCCCACTCCTGAAACAACCCTGAAGCAATCAGCCTATTGCTATGAATAGCAGAGAAGCACTGACGAAATGCGGGGCACGGCAGTGTCAGTCACCTCAGACCCTGGCCCTCTTCAGGTCTCCAAAGACCCAGCCACCACCCAGAGTGACAAGTGAGACCCCTAGAAGCTGCTTCCGCCCTGCCCCCGCCTTCCCTGCCTGCCTGGCAGCTTCCCCTCCTGAGCGGCATCACCAGCCTGGGCCAGGCTTCCCTGGACGTCAGTCTCGCTGGCTGTTTTCTCCAATGCAAGCAGAAGTTGGGTGGTCTGAGTCCTGCAGCCCAGCATGCAGGCCCTGCCAGCTCCCCCACCAGCGTCTCCGCCATGGGCCCACCTGCCTCCCTCACGCTGGCCTTTGAACTTTCATTCAAATGCATGGTGTTCCCTTCCACATGAGCACCTTTGCAATTTCTACATTGTCAGACGAAGAACAAGAATGCATTGGCCCCTTCCCCAGCTCACATCCTTCCCCCTCTCCTCCACCTCGAGGCCTTAGCAAGTGCACCACCAGGCCACATTCCTGGTCGTGTCCCCTGATGGAATGTCTGAGGCCCTCAGGTGATGACACATCTGCTATAAGGATCAGTGCCTGCAGCCGTAGCCCTGTGGCATCGATCCCGTCAGATCTCGGAAGCTAAGCAGGATTGGGCCTGGTTAGCACTTGGATGGGAGACTGCCTGGGAACATAAGGTGCTGTAGGCTTGGGAGACGGACCACGCAAGCCACTCCCGAAAATCAATCCACCATGGAAAACCCTATGAACAGCAGAGAAGCACTGATAATAGTGTTTCCCCTGTTGTACACAGGGTTGCTATGAGTCAGATACTGACTTGACAGCAGCTAACAACAACATAAGGATCGGCTGGTTAAGGATTATCTTACCCTGTGACTGCCAATCCCATGAGATCAGCTTATTTGTGCTTAAAGAGCAGCTTTAGTTCTTACCTGCACTGACTCTTAGTTCAAAGCAAGTAAATATGGAATAAAGGTGCAGACTTCTTCGTTCTTAAATGGCCCGCTGGGTGCCTTCATCTGCTAAAAAGGTATAAAGGAAGAAATCCCTGTTTCACTCTATTCATGCTGCTGTAACAAAATACCATCAACTGCATCTTGTATGTTGTTGTTAGGTGCCATTGAATTAGGTCCAACTCATAGCAACCCTATGTACAACAGAACAAAACACTCCCTGACACTGTGCCATGCCCAGCACTATGTCAGTGCTTGGCTATTATTTATAGGGTTTTCAATGGCTGATTGTTTCAGGATTGCCTGGGAAATGGGCTGCCAGGTCCTTCTCCCATTTTTGCAGTGCTGGGGATGGAACCCAGGACCTCAGAAAGCACAGAGCATCACTCTACCATAAAGAACAGAATTTTTTTTCTCATAAATCTGAGGCTGGCAAGTTGAAGATCACATAGGAGCAGAGTCAGTGTCCTCTTCACACTGATGTCCAGTCCAGAGGTGGTGACTGTCCTCTTGTTGTGTCTGCATGGTGGAAGTTAGGGTAGTTCTCGTGAGTCTCTTTTATAAGGGCGTTAGTCCCATCCATGAAGGTCCTTCATTACTTGGGGGTTAGGGCCTTAATGTATGGACTTGAGGAGACCATGGCAACCTCATCGCCCTTGTAGGGAGCAAGGTAGGGGTCATACGGTATCAGCCACACTGGATTCCGGTCTTAGGAGATCTAAG